>APFE030532277.1:94635-122155 GCA_000404065.3 Pinus taeda | reverse complement strand
TTTCTCTCTTTTGAAGTTTTGACATGAAGAGCAGAGGTATGGGGCTTGACAAAGAGGACAATATGGCTATTGATGGGGCCATATAACTGCAGATAGTCAAGGTGACAAAATTTAGTGTAACAGCTGTATTAATATCTGAAAAAAAGAAGGGAGTCTGGACTCCTGAAGTACATTAAGTGTGGAGGATAGCCAAGATCGGTGGAATTCTGCTTGTTCTTACTTTGAGGAATTCTTGACTAAAATAGACTCTTACATATTGAGACAACAAAAACTGACATTTGCAGAACATATCTAATCTACGTTAATGAGG
Source organism: Pinus taeda (assembly GCA_000404065.3). NCBI lineage: Eukaryota > Viridiplantae > Streptophyta > Pinopsida > Pinales > Pinaceae > Pinus > Pinus taeda. The sequence continues at coordinate 121,845 of APFE030532277.1, read as the reverse complement.
CTAATATGCTTTGCTGTGGATTCCTCCGGCTTTTCATCCCCATCTATTTGCTTGGTGCTTGAAGAGCTTGGGGCTGCGTTGTTGCGCTTGTCCATCATGTATTTCAGAATCGCTATGGACTCTTCCGCATGGTTGCACCTATTAGACAGATGGTTGAATTGCCCGTGAAGAGAAGAGACCCTGTGCAGGAACAGATCGATTTCTGCTCGGTACTTGTCGTTGACGATGCGGTTCTGGTTGTCGATTTTTGCTTCTAAAATCCTCTGTTGATTGTCTAATATATTCTGCAAGGCTCTGATTTATTCCATTTTAGCTTGAAGATTTGAACAGTGCAAGCAATCCTCATTGCGTGCCATTGAAGAGGCAAGGGGGGAGGGATTAAGAAGGCGGAGGGAGGGAAAAAGACCAACCTGAGGGTTCAAACAAACACTACAGCATGGGCAGCAGGGTTCCGACGCAATACAGAGGCAGGAATACTGAGAGGGGCCGCATAGAGAGGAAAACAGGAAGAGGGGCGTTGGGAAAAGGAGGAGGGAGGGGAAATATAAAGAGAGGTGGGAGGGATGAGGACCAGTCACGGGGAATGAGAGGGAATCCAGAGAAGGACGCGGGAAGATCAGATGGCTCTCTAGAGAAGCCCAATAGTCTAGAATGATAAGATAGAAACCGGCGAGATTACTGAGTATATGCAGAGTTTTAAGGAGATCATATCTGTGCCAAATCCCTATGCGGATTATGATCTTGTTGTAAACCTGGAGAATCTGAATCCACTCCTTTCTATCAGAACTATTCGATTTGATGCAGGGTGGATTGATTTAGATCATGGCAAAGGCTGTTGAATCTCCTCGGCATTACAACGTAAGCTGCCTGTTGTCCTTTCGCAAGCCTTGTTGGCGTGCCTGTCAGCTTGCTTATTGAGAGTACGAATAATGTGGTGATACTGCAGGTTGTCCATTGTCTGGTGCAAGAGTTGACATCTCTGAATGACCTGCTGAAGAAGGACATTGGGCAACTCTTTCTGATGAACCATAAGGTTAATGACAACCGAAGAATCTCCGAAGATCCTTGCAGTTCTTATTCCCAATCTGTTTAGCTGAGTTAGCCCCTGATAAAGGGCTAATGCTTCCGACCTGTTATTCGATATATTCCCTAAACCCCATTCATAGTATAGGATGCATTCCCCTTTAGCATTAAGGATCAATCCCCCTGCTCCAGTGATTCCTGGGTTTGACTTAGATGCCCCGTCGAAGAAAAGATAGTAGCTGTTGCTTTTTTGTAACCAGGTTACAAACTCCTCCTCTTTTAGCCTGATTTTCCAAGAATGAGTTTCCTGAATGCGTTGATCTTTCACCATGTTTCCTTTCTGAGCGCTGTTATTTTTGTCCAGAATGTAGCTAATGAAACTTCTTTCTTCAACACTATACATTGCTACATCTATGTTGCTTTGGGTTTTGACAGAAATAGTTTCAAGGGCGAGATTCTTGGCCTTATTGCACATAATTCTTGTAGCTAAGCTCTTGTTCTTGAAGATTTTCTGGTTTCTTGCTAGCCAAATATTCCATAGCATGGCATAGGGGAGAGTATTCCATACTCTCTTCACTAAACTGCTCCTCTTATTTTTCCAAAGATAGCTCTTTTTCCAGATGTGGATCACTTCCCCTGTAGAGTGCTGAGAGTTCCAAGTTAAATTATCAGTGAGGGACAATTTTTTCCAACAATCAACAGCAAAGGGACAATAGACAAAAAGATGATGCATGGTCTCTTCAGCATTGCAGTAGTTGGGGCAACGAGATGGACCGTTGATACCCCTCTTTTGCAAATTCTCTGCTGTTAAGGTTTTCCCTTTTAGGAGGACCCATATAAAAAATTTGATCTTTGGAAGGGCCTCTGACTTCCAAACCATTGTCCAGTGGTTCCATAAAGTCATGGGGAAAGTGCTGGTACAGATGTACTAGTGCCCTGCTTGGACTATGTAATTCGATCCAGTTAAGTCCCAACGAAAGCCATCCATCTCATTATTTTTGATGCGAGCTTTACTATGAAGGAGAGATTGCAGAGAGAGCAGACTAGAGTTAAGATCACTGGGGATAACAGGAAAGGACCACCCAAGCCAGATATGAGACTATGGATCCCAGCTAGAAATTTGGTCCAGATAATGGATACCCCTGTTGTTGAAAACATTTAGAATAGGGATGGCTTCTTCGTGCCTGTTTATTGGCTGTTGTCCTAGGATTTTATCAGCCCCAATATTAATACTAGCTCCTCTCCTGGGGACTTTGGATATATTCTGAGTCATGAATGGAATAGCTTTTTTACATAATCGCCAAATTTTTGAAGAGTCTCTATTGGGAATATCAGAGTCAAGTAACTGCTGTCTAGGGAAGTTCAAGTATTTGGTTTCCAGAACCCTTTTCCACCACGTAGAGGGTCCAGTTATGAGCCTCCAAACAATCTTCCCACCGAAGGCTAGATTTAAGATTTTGGGGGACCTAATACCGAGACCTCCTCTGTCCTGTGTTTGAATAACATGTTTCCAATTGACTAGATTGTTTCTTTTTGTCGTTCTTCCCTCCTTGCCATAGGAAATGGTAGAGAACAACTTCCATTTTGTGATGAAAGGTAGTTGGGGCTTGGTATAGAGAAAAACGATAGAGGGGAAGAGAAGAAATACCTGATTTAAGGAGAATGATGCAGCCTGCTGGGTTGAGCCACAATGATCCCCATTGCTGCACTTTCCACTTCACCTTGTCGCTGATACTGTCCCAGGTTCTAGCATTCAGAGGTCCTAGGCTCACTGGCATGCCTAGGTAAGAGAAATGGGTCCAATCCAAATTGTAGGGGACACCAAAAATATTTGCAATATTGTGAATGACTTGATTTGAGGAATTCCATCCATATATACAACTTTTTAGCTGATTGACCAAACCTCCAGAGTACCCCATAAATTGATTAAGAAGTTTCTTGAACCTCCTTGCTATTGTAGTGGAGGCTCCTCCAATTAACAAGGTATCATCTGCGAACTATGAGTGGTTGATGTTCTTGGCTCCATTCCCGAATTTGATTCCAGTGATGAGACCCACTCTTCTGTTGTAATCCAAATCTTGACTGAAGGATTCCGCCATAAGGAGAAAGAGATAGGGAGAAAGGGGGCAACCCTATCTAAGACCCCGGGAGGATTGAAAGGATTCACCAGGTATGCCATTAATCAGAGGGGAAATCCAGGGTCTTGAGATGCAAGTAGTGATAAGACTAATGAAGGGCGACTCAAATCCCATATTTTTTAGTACAGCTATAAGGAAGGAATTCCTGACTCTATCAAAGGCGTTGACCAGGTCAAGTTTGAGGATGAACCCTTTCTCCTTCTTGGAGAGGCTCAAATGAATGGCTTCTTGCACAAGAAGAATAGAATCAGTAATTTTCCTATTGGGCAAGAAACCTCCTTGGTTTTTAGAGATCAAGGAGGGGAGGAGGGGTTTGAGGCGAGATGCTAAAATTTTGGTGAGAATTTTATAGGAGGAGTTGCAGAGGGAAATGGGTCTAAATCGAGAGAAGGAAGTGGGCCGATTTTCTTTAGGGATGAGAGCGAGAAAGGTGGCATTGGTGTAACCTCCTATTTTACCCTTTCTCTGGATCCATCTGAGCATCTTGATAAGGTCCTTTTTGATTAAACCCCAGAACGCCCTATAGAAACAAATGGGGAATCCATCAGGCCTAGGAGCCTTATCAGGATTCAAAGTCCAAATCGCTCTTCTGATTTCCTCCTCTTCAATGTCCTTATTCAGGCTGTCATTCATCTCCTTAGTGATTCCTTTAGGTAAGTGTTGAAGCAGATCAGCATAATCCTCTTCTACTTTAGTTCAGTTAAAAGGTCTCTGTAATGCTCAGAGGCAGCCTTTCTAATGGCCTCTTGGGTGTTATGCAGATTGCCTTCATTATCCAAGATTGAGCTTATGTTGTTCCTGAGCTTTCGAGCAGTGGCCTGTTTATGAAAAAAGGCTGTATTTTTATCGCCTCCTTGAAGCCAGAGTTGCCTAGACTTTAAACGCCATTTGGATTCTTCCTCCTTGTTTATGTGGCTCAGCCAAGAATAGAGAGTGCTTTCTTGCTCCATATTCTGCTGACAAAGGCCATGTTCTTCTATCCTACGCTGGACGCTCTCTAATTCATTCTTGATTTTCTTTTTGGTCTCCTCAGGTTCGTTATAGTTAACTTTTGCCCATTCCTTAATAGCTTGTTTGGTTCTTATTTGTTTAGTTTCCCAAAAGAATCCTGGTGAGCCTTCTACGTGCCGATTCCAAGTCCCCTGAACAATTTATCTGATTGCTGGGACCCAATTCCAGAGGGGATTGTATTTAAACGGTATAGGCCTGAGAGGGCAATGAGTTTCCAGGGTGAGGATTATAGGATAATGATCAGAGGCTGAGGTGGTGAGAACGCTAGCATAACCTACGGAGAAGGAGGAAAGAAAAGAAATATTGACTAAAAACTTGTCGAGCCTTTCCATTATATTGCCAATGCCAAGCTTGCGATTGCTCCAACTGTACCTGCAATTTTTAGGAGAAACATCCACTAATTCATAATATTGACTGATAGTCTCCAATCGGCCTCTAAAGGGGTCTGGAGTGAAGCATCCTCCCCATTTTTCGTTGGCGTGTAAAACAAGATTGAAGTCGCCTGCCACTATGATATTTAAGCTTAACTCCCCATCAATGCTAGCCTTAAGATCATCCCAACAAATTTCCTTTTCTATGTAATGGTTGGGGGCGTAAAAATTATAGATGATTACAGTATGGTTGTCTATTATACTGTCCAGAGCGGTTCTGATCCAATGTTGATGAAGATTTACTGAAGTGCAGTTCCATTTACTATGATCCCAGATGGTGGCAATTCCTCCGGAAGCTCCTCTTGAATCACTGGAGCATCCGTTGTATTGTTTCTGCTGATATATTATTCTTCTAATTTCTTACTGGTCTTGTTTTGTCTCCTGAATCAATAAGATATCTGGCTTTTCACTATGTATTAGATCTCTGAGGGATGCAACTTTGGAGGGGTGCCCTAAACCCCTGCTGTTCCAAGACAATATTTTCATCATTGGGTATTTGGCGTGTGAAGAGGTGCTTGCCTCTCTTGATCTTTGTGATTTGTCTCTTTCTCTTGATGCCCTTGAATGAAGGATTCTATTGGAGTTTGTGTTCCCATGGCTATGTATTTTTGAGCGTTCTCGTCCCTATGTTGCTTGGCTGATTTTCTACCAGGTCCAGGTTTCTTGTAAGTGTCACTGGAGGTTCCATGATCTTTAGAGGAGATTTTGGTTATCCTGGGAAGGGAGGGATCAAGGAGGCCTGCGAAGAGATGATCAGGGGGGGGAGGGTCGGAAGGCTGAGATAGGACCAAGGGGGGGAGGGAGGGGTCCTCGGAAGGAGGTTCAAGGGAAGAAAGGACTAGAAAGGGATTAGAAGAGGAGGGGAGGGGCGGATCAGGAAGGAGAAGGGAAGATGAAGAAGGAGAGGAAGAAGAGGGACACGATGCCAAGGGAGCAGGAGGATCAGATTCCAAGGGAGGCTTGGAAGGAGGGGCAGGCTTCCTCTTTTTGACTGTTTCCCAATGGCCTTCTTGTTCGCCGCTCTCTGCATCAACAAGTTTAGAACATCTATTGGAAAAGTGTCCTTATTCATGACATACCTTACATTTAAATGATATCTACTCGTAATCCAGCTACTGGTCATGGCTCCATTCATCCACTTTCAGTTTTATTGCTTCGGGAAGTCCTTTGCTAAGATCCACTTCGACACAGATCCTTGCGCAGGCCTGCATGTTATCTTTCGATTCGCTACGGTCAATGTATTTGCCAACAGCGTTCCCGATGGCTCAAAAAGACTCATCTCCCCAACAATGGAGAGGGAGATGGGGGAGACGGACCCCAACCGGAACGACATTGGGGACGTCCAGTTCAGGGTCAAATTCTGGGGTCCATTTGTTGAGATAAAGGCCCCTGGAGTCCATGAAATAGGGTCCATTTCTGAAAATTAAATCGTTATCCTCTTTGGATTCGAAATGGAATGTGTAATACCCTTTCCCACAAAACCTAATGGATATTTTCCCTTGAATCTTGTCAGACCAATTTCTTTCAACCCATCTTTGAACTATTCTAGGGGAAGGCCAAAGTCCTATAAATTGCCCTATGAGACCCTTTTCAGCAAGAGACAAAGCCACCATGCGAGGCAGTACTGGAGGTAACTGAACTTCCTAGAGTACATCCAATTTCTTAACAAATCTTGAGAGTGCAGGTTTGGGGCATTGCGGAGGAAGGGACTTCACCAAATCTGAGAAGGCTCTTTGAGGGTTGACTCCCTCCAGAGGAATATTCGAAGGGGCCATGGCAGGAGGCCAAGGCCCAGGTGGCCGCGAAGCCAGAGTGAAGATGTAGTCTCAGAGAGCGCGTGCGGGCCATAGCTCCGATCCAGAGCGACACAATTTTTTTTCACCCTAAGTATCTATGTTGTTTTACTTGTTTGAGTTTGTAATTAATAGAACAAAAAAATCCTTTATATTAAATATATGATTTCTAATGGGGTATAAAACTTGCAAGAAACAAAGTATGGAACTATGTCAACAAAAGAGTTGTTTCAACAAGGCACGAGACTTGGTTTTGAAACCATGTTTGCAGTTCATGAGTCACATATTTCTATGGTACATTCCTATTCAATTTACATTGATGTATATTATTTATTTCAATTTTCATTATTCTCACCAATGTAGACTGTTGTAGTGTTTTCTTCTCAAAGATGTACTAAAAGAATCCACTTAAGATTGTGGATGACAAACAATCTAAACAATATAAATGGCTGCTAAACATTGTAGATCTGCAACAACTGAGAGAAACAAAGCTTGCCAAAGTCCCGATCTATGCCACAATCATAGTTAAACAACAAAATGAAACATTAATAACTTCAATCATCCAATGGAAACTAGATATACAAAGAATAGATTTTATTATAACACTTGTGAAGGGGACAAATAAATGTTACTAGTCCCCCTCTATGGGATGGGTTCTTGGCTATCCTCAAACATCTTCATCTTGTGTAGAGTCTCTCTTCTCTATAATGTGTAAACCCAACAAATAAAATGTTCGAGCTCAATGGGAACTCAATTGAAAAAGAAGATGGTGTGTGACAGTGATAATAATCAGAGTTACAACAATAAGTGCAACAATGAAAATAATCAAAAGTGAATAATGAATGGAAAACCCTTCTATTTATAACAAAATATTGAGTTATCCTCGAATGATGAGCAATAATAAAATATTATTAACCCCATTCTTGGAATACCACTTAGAATATTTTATTATATTTGGTTAGGAGGGAAAAAGTATTTAAACTTTTATTTAGAAATAATAAATAAAATGATTTATTTATCATCTAAAGAAATTGGTTAAGGAATAATAAACAAATAATGATTTATTTACTTATTTCGGAGGGATTTAGTCAAATTTGACAAGGAATAATAATTAATTAGTGATTAATTAATTATTCGTAGAGAAAAATAAGATAATTAATAATTTATCTGTTGATTTTTCATAACTGGGTCAAATATGACAAGGAATATTAATTAAACAATGGTTTAATTAATTATTCCTAGAAGATAATTAAATAAATAGTGATTTATTTAATTATTCTTCATGTGTTTAATTATAAATTACTTTGACAAATATGGTTTATTAAGTAGTTTCTCACAATGAAAGCAATTTTACTATGGTAAAATTGGCCTTACATGGTGTACTTCGATCCATTTAGTAAATTAGGCTAGATGATCAATTTTTTGGTGATAACACATTACATCCACAGACCAATGGCTAGATAGAGGTTGTCAACAGGATAATAGTGAACATACTACAAATGTACAAATCCAAGCATCCACGAACATGGGATGAGAGTCTCCCCTATGTGCAACATAGCTATAAGAGAGCTATCCATAGATGGAATGGCCACAACCCCTTTCAAGTGGGCATGGGATTTCAAATATTATGTCCCATTGATGTCACAATTCCTCTTGTGACTACACAAGCATAATATGCACATTTTCAGTTCGAAGATGATAAAGCTGCCAACTTTATTGAACATATCCAACACATCCATCAACAATTCCATGATATCTTGGATGAAGCCAATTCCAAGTAAAACAATGTTATGATCAACACTGGGTGCCACATAAGTTTTAAGTAGGCGACAAAGTTTGGTCACATTTGCAGAAGGAACGCGATAATGGAACCCATTGAAATCTTCGACCATTCTAATATGGACCTTACACCATCACCAAGGCTGTGGGTGAAAATACTCTCGAGCGCAACATTCCCCCTTCCTTAGCCTGCACCTAGTGTTCAATGTGGACTACCTCCGACCATACTTTCCACCATTGTTGGACACATTAGACATTATTGAGAAGTTGACACCAACAAAGATCATCCTAGATTGCATTGAATAGGCCACGACTTACCAGATCATGGACACATAGATTAAGCACACTCACCAACAAAGGATCCAATTGTATCGGGTTGTTAAAGCCAACCAACTCCTGCACCAAGGCAAGTGGCTCACTAGGTACCAAGTTCAGCAAAAGATTCCCCGTCTCATGGAGGCACTCAACACAGTGGGGACCATTGCTTCCGAAGAGGGGAGGAATGATCGAGGTGGTTGTTGGTGGCCACACACCTATTCCACTTGGACTCCCAACACTATTTCCTTTTAGTTTCCTTAATTCTAGCACAATTTTATATTTTTGGCAGTTTTTCAGGTCCGACTAAACTTCTAGAGCCATTTTGAGGTCCTAAAAGACATTTTATGGAAAACGGAAAGACCAGAAAAGTGCTAAAATTTGTTTCACAAATTCTCTTTTAACTTTCTCATGCTCGTGGTGATCTTCGAGATGAGGTATTATGATAGCCAAACAGAGCTTGTATGCCAAAGTTATGACCTTGGGAAGTTGGCAGTCCAACTTACCCCAACGGGGTCCAAAACCATTGGCACTCCATCTCCTAGGGTTAGGGTTTCACACTTCTTCTTTATGATATAAAGGCCTCTAAAACTCATTGTAACACAATTTAGAAGGTATGTAGTTGTCACATCTCTTCTCAGAGATAAGCTTCCATCGCCTTAGCTAGTTTGTTCTCTTTTGTATGTAAACAATTTTCCATACTTGTTATTAATTAATTGAAGTTATGTTCTTTCATTGTATCTCTATGTTCTGTTTAAAATTGTTTTTCATATGATTCCTTCATAAATCGGGGTCAAATTTTCCCCCTCAAAGTGAATTGTATTCATTGGATTTTTATCATTTTCGAAGTGTTGGGATCATAACACCATGGGAGGGTATCTTCATAGATTTTGTTAGTGTTTTGTCAAGAACAATTTTGGGACATGATTATCTATTTATCGTATTAGTGGAAAGATTTAGTAATGTGTGTATCATCATGCCTTGTTAAAATTCCATTCAGGGATGATATGAAATACTTTTTCATTTTAAGGGGGTTTCAATGCACTTTGGGATATCAAGGAGCATAATTTATGTTAATGATGCTATATTTCTTAGTTCCTTTTGTGCTAAAATATAGGGGAAGATAGACATTGACTTAAAGATATCTATAGCTCTTCATCCACAAATATATGGGGAAATTTTTTAGATAATTGAAATAGACATTTTTTTAAGGGGTTATAATTATAAGCATCTAGGAACTTAACACAAGAATATGATCTAAATTTGATAATCTTATAACAATGAAGTCCATACTTACACTAGCAAGTCTCCTTTTGAAACTTTCTTTTGGATATTTTCCACTTTCATCTTAGACCTTGCATATGGAAAACATGAAGCAAAGAAGGAATAATCCATAGGATATGCACTTAACTATGAAATAATGATTAATAAAATCAATAAAATACATTTTAAAGTACAAGAGGCACTGAAGAAATCATATGAGAAGAGGGTATGCATGAGAAACATAGAATTGAGAAAATATTTAAGGTAGGAGATCAAGTTTGGCTATATCAAAATAAAGAGAGACTGTAGTGTCATAGTAAGAATATCAATTATATGAAATTATGGTTTTAAAGTTCTAGAGCATGTAGGTGATACATCTTATAAACTTAGTCTACCTCCATACATAAGCCTTTGCTCAATAGTGAATGTAGACAATCTAAAACCATATGATCCATTGACTTTTGACGAGGGAAAATGAGGGGCAAGTATTACCTACCATAAAGGAATTAGCACTAGAAGTTCATGCACAATTATAAAATATGTGGTTTTGTGAAATAGGTGTAAAACAACTAGAATGGGTTACTAAGGTCACTAGTACATTGGATTAAGGGGAAACTTCTAGGAAAATCCAAGTGGTACTACAGGGATAAATTTGAGAAATGTTTTCATCATATTTTTAGTAAAATATATCACGGGCCAAAATCCTCTCATAATGAGGCATGATCTAAAATGGATAAGTAGATAAGTTTTCATTTGTTCCAATACTTCTTGGAATGGAAAATAAAAATCACCTTGTTAAACCCATTATTGGGTTTGGATGGGATTTGGTGATTTGGGGTCTTAAAACATCTAAATACCATTTTAAACATTAAATGGTCATTTTTGTGGTCAAAATTTGTGAACAAAACTTTCATCTCCTTGATGCTATTCTACTTGTTGATATCTTTGTAATAATGCAAACAACTCAATAAGAGTTTGTATGAGGGAGTTGCCTCTAACTAGTTTACCTATGCTTTGGAATTTTCAATACCAAGTGGATGCTACACCAATTTACATTATTTACACATGTAGATATTGTCATATATGGACTTTCTATAATATGTATAGGATCCTAAATATTAACCCTAGTTGAAAGTTTGGCCCTGCAAAACCCTAACTCTATGATCCAGGGTTTTTTTGCTATGGATGCATTATTAAATTACATATAACAGAGCACTTAAAAAACATGGAACATAAGCATATAAAACAAAGATAAAATAGACATAATCACGCAAGAGATCAAGACACTAAGAATTGATTACGAATTTCATCCAATTTGGACTACATCTCCAAGCCCTACTCAATAGTGGGGAGGCCTTCATTCATTAAATGACATGAAAAGAGAAGAAGTACAAACAGATTTTACATAAACACCCTTATACCTCCAATCTAGAAGATAGATGACAAATGGAGAGCCCATCTCTAGAGACATACAACGTCACTGACTTCTTGGCGAAAAATCATGCAGAATCACCTATCCAAATGCCCAATTATGATAAAAGGGCTTTCTGCACCTTCTCGGAACCTTCTGATTTATAAGGTAAGTTTCCGGTCACCTACCAGGAGCAGGTGCTGCTACTCTTCTCTGTAAATCTACGTTGCTCTCTGTTGCCCCCCCCCCTCTTGCTGTGCGAATAGCCCCATTTATATGCTGGTGGGAAAGATCCTTTACAAACCGGGTAGTTTCAACAAATGACAAGTTTAGGCTATTGGTTTCAACAACAAAGATTCTCAACAGACGACACATGGTTTTTTTTACAGTCTTAGAAAATCCATCGGAAAACAGTTGACACAGACCATTTCGCATTATCCTCAACCTGGCGGATAAATCAGTGGATACTCTTGAACCCAATGGTTTTAACACAGAGAATCGACTCTTTAAACCAGTGGACAAACCTGAATCCTTAGCCATAAGCATTTTACGATAAAGGCGGATCTGACGGGCTATCAAATGCAACACATAATCTATCGCAAATCACAATCGGCTAGGGCCGAGGGTGATTCTCCATAAATTACCGCTACACAATGCGAATTGCGAACTGGTGGACCCAACGGGTTTTAAAAACCACACCCTATAAGTGTATCACATTTGGGATCCATTGACATATCACAATCGATGGAGCCAGGGATAATACTATGTACACAAGACTCGACACGTAGCGATGTGCGATAAAAGGCAGACTTGATGGAACTATCAAACTCTAGTATATAATATATAAGATTCGAAAGAAGTCTTTACAAATTGCAATCGGCGGAACCAACAGGTCTTATGGTTTTATAAACACGGCATGTGTAATATGTGATTGTGATATCGCAATCGCAACCTTGACTGCCGGGGGCCGATTCTGTGAAGCACTTCCCCTTTGAGATGTACGATTTCGATCATCCCATCACACCCTTCCTTTCTTGGGGCCAATTTGTAAAGCACTTGATCCATCTTTGATATGCGATTGCGATATCGCAAATTGCAACCCGGTACTGTTGGGGGCCGATTTCTTCAACCATGAACCTCTTCCTTCTCTGATCTGTGAAATGCGGGGCCAATGGCAGCTTGCCACTTGGCATTTCCCCATCCGTTGAGAGTTCTACCACGTCATTTTCTTCTGCCACTTGTCCAAGTCAAACTTAAGTTTTGACTTGCTCTAACTTCTTCATATGAGCTTGGATTCGAGTGTCATTTACATCGTTGGAATTAGGACGACAAGCACTTCGATCAGAAGCTAAGTTTATCGAGATCCTGCCACTTTGAGTTTGAGCCTTTTTACCATGCCACTGGTACTTTAGAGATCCACCTGAATCCTCCTGGATCAATACTCTTGGATCTGCCTGGATCAATCCTCCCCACTATGAGAAGCTTTTGGTCCTCCAAAAGCATTAAATAATCTACAACTGCTCTGTATCTTGTCTGCACCGCAATTTTCCTAACAGGTCATCCTTCCTTCTCCTTCACCTTTGTCCTTTGGAGCCATAAGCAATGAGATGACACCTGCATCCCCTACAAACCTGTAGTACAATATCTTGCAAATTGCATGTTTCACTATATGACAAAAATGAGCCAAGCATCCCATACTTGACACAAGTTTACAACACATACTCTGTGGTCAAGTTTACATAAAAATGGACACAATACTCCAGCTATCAATATAAGGCCAAACATCATTGTTGCTCCAACAAGTGATGGAAAACACATCATCACTGCAACACATGATTTACAAAAATAAGGCCAAACACTATTGTTGCTTCAACAAGTGATGGAAAAACATCATCACTTTCACAATTTAAAATGCAACAAAAAATAAGGCCAAACATCATTGTTATTGCAACAAGTGATGGAAAACACATCATCACTTTTACAATTTAAAATGAAACACATGATTTTCAAAAATAAGGCCATGACATTCTACCACACCTAGAAGAACCATCTCTCTCTTATCAAAGTGACTGGGTCGTCTCCTTGTGGTGCATTCGCTGGTCGAACAATTGTTTCACCTGGTTCATGCACAAATGCTTTGTCCTTGCAATGCTGCTCTGGATGGAGCCTCCAACATGTGGCTCTTTGATGACCAACTCTGTCATAATGCCTACAATAAGCCTTCTTCCTCTAGATTTTCTTCACCTTCTTCTTTGCATGTTGTTGAGAGGGTCATTCATGCCTCATCCTTTTTCATGCTGCTATTCTCCTCCAGCACTCAGCAAACACATGGTTATGCAATCCATAAAAACTACAAATTCTTCTATGCCATGATTTCCTTTCATTATTAACAATAAAGTTGTAATCAAAATGAACATTAGAATATTGAGACTTGTTATACCTTTCCTGTTGGTCTCTGGTATGATCATGGAAATGAGAGCTTGCCTCAACTCTTTCTGTACAATTCATACTGCCATAGGTTGACGGTGATGTGTTCCAATCATCCTCTTTCCTTGACGATTTCAACAATGTCGTGGAAGCTTCTGACATCTTTGAGCACTGTCCTTTAGTGCACCCCAACCTTGCGAATCGAGGTCTTTGCTCAACCTCCAATGGTTGATTTATGCCTTGGCAATTAACACCAAGTCCTTCTTCTTCCTTGTACCTCATCTTGGTAAGGAGTCTCATGTTTATCCTTGTAAAGGGTATCTCCACATTTCCAACATAAATTATACTACGTGAAGATAAAACTGAAGATAAATCAACATCTTTACCTCCACTATCGATTTGGAAAGAACTGATGAGGGTTTCTCATCATCGGTCATTGATGGTTCGCTGGTTGTTTTGGTGCATTCCCAAATCTCCTTCCTAACATATCTAAGTCCTGTATGTCAGGGTAATTCCTCTACTTGGATGGGTTTTGTGATGCCCTGGCCATTAATGTAGAGGCCCTTTCCCTGATACCCTATTCTCTTTAACAATTTGGACCCGATTCCTGTAGTATGGTTTTCAAAAATGGTGAAATCATCATCAGGAACAATACACAAAGTTGAAGAATTGTTTTTTACATCATGGGGGTTACACTGCAACTTTTCCAAGGCCTCGTCCTTAGCTTATAGCTGGCATAGCAACCTCTGTTTCTCCTCTTTCTCTTCCTGTACAAGCCTCCTTAATTCAGCAAGCTTTTCTTGAAGACTTTTGTCATTGCGCTTCAATTCTCTCATATGTGGCTCATAGCTGAAGCTGCAATCATTGTTTCTCTTCTTTCTCTTCTCGCAGTAGCCTTCTTAATTCAACGTTCTCTTCTTGAATTCTCTGGTTAATCTCCTCATTTGAGGAAGGTGATGAATAAGATGCATAAGCACTAGAATATGTGGATGACGTATCGCTCTCCGATCTCTCTGTCTCTTCCTCTCTTCTCTTCTCATACATGCCATACGTGGTGTCCACCATTTTGGACATTCGTAGGAAGGTCTGGTGCATTTATTTATCATTCTCCATGGCTACACACTCGGTCATTCATGCTCGCAATTCTTAACAACAACAAGACCGCTTCTCTTCCCAAAGAGCTTCAACATCCTCCATGTCTCTTCTTCGTGATGCATGTCCTTTGAGGCTTACTTCTGGTTAGCGTACTCATGCAATTCGCATCAACTAAGCCCTACTCTGATACCACTTAATCCAAATCCTATATACAATTGTGATATTGCAAATCACAACCCGGTACTGCTGGATGCTGGTTTCTTCAACCGCGTACCTCTTCCTTCTGCGATCTACGAAATGCAGGGCAAATAGTGGCCTACCACTTGGCGTTTCCCCATTTGTTGAAAGTTTTGCCATTGCCATTTTCTTTTGCCACCTGTCCAAGTCAAAATTAAGTTTTAACTTCCTTTAACTTCTTCAAATGAGCTCGAATTTGAGTGCCATTCACACCATTGGAATTCATATGACGAGCACTTCAATTTGAAGCTAAGTTTATCAAGATTTTTCCACTTTGAGTTTGAGCATTTTTACCATGCCATGGGTACTTTAGAGATCCACCTAGCTCAATCCTCCTAAATCCCCCTGGATCAATACTCTTGGATCCTCCTGGATCAATCCTTCCGGATCCTCCTGGATTAATCATCATGATCCTCCTGGATCACTCTAACCCTAAATGACTCTCAATACATGTTAAAAATGGAGACATAAGGAAAGAAAGGTGTTTCATTCCTATTATATTGATTGTTATTCAATATATGAATAGAGAAGATGAGCGAGATATTGGAATATAATAGAGGAAGATGCCTACTCTATGTCAACAATTCATAATGTGAATCTTTCTTTCTATTTTGCATTATGGATTTGAGAATAAGAGATTAAGGCATGATCCTCATTTCTTTTTTTGTTGTTGTTCAAAAAGGCTTTCATTATATTTTCAAGAAGGCACAAATTACAAAATTATTCTCAACAATCCCCACTCTCTCATTCCTACCAGACTTGTTGAGATTAGTCACTAGAGAATACCATAGTAGACATTTTACAAACATTATTTATGGAAGGTAATCTAGCCTTAACATACTAGAAGTAAACAAAAAGGAGACCATAACTAACAACGGCATATCAAGGAGGGGGATGAGGGGGTAGGCAAGGGGAGTGTTGGGTGCTAAAAGGTGTCTTTTAAAACTCCTAATTGCCTCACATTAATTATCAACCCGGGTAAGTCTTTTTATTCCAAGAGTGTACACAATATGTGCAAGCTATAATTCCAAAGAGTAATGCTTTAAAATAAGTTATTAAATTCAATACAAGAGTAAATGGATGCAATCATAAATCTCAAGCTTGTAACTTTAAGGGAAATAATTCATCTAAGCATCATGACTCAATCTCAAACAAAACCATAATTCAATCTTAATCAACCAATTCGAATGATAATCAATCAAGAGCACTGTAGCATTAACTGAGCTCTTTCAGCTGGACTTAAACTACTGGATAGAAGGAAAGCATTTAATCAATAATGCTCTATTCTTTAATTAACCAGAAATGATTCTTTAACTGATAACTAATTCAATCCACGACATGAATAAATAAAACCAACTAGGATTGTGCATTAATGAAATGAATACCAGAAATACGAATTAACGAAAATAAATCAACTGCAAAGATGTAAAGCAGAATAAACTTGAAGGAAATGGAAAGATATTAAAACAAGGAACAACAGTAAGATCCACTAGAGACCGGGCCCTAGCCACCTGCGAATACTGCTTAGCTACTTCAGAATATCCGAATGAACAACAACGCAAGTTATATATTAATCATCAAAGTCACTTGTCATTACAATATGATCTCGTTCTTCAAAATCATGCTTCTGTAAATTAAAATTACAATTGAAGTAAAAGATGAGAGATCCCTCTTCAGTTTTCCCCTTTATAGTCAAAAGGAAAAAGATAAATGTGATCCCTCAGGATCAGGAGATCCTGAGGGATTCACAACTAAATGCTATCTTCAGACAATTCTTTCATCTTGCACTGATCTTCTTGATTCGTTCCTTGGTTCGACTGCACATGACATGTCTCATTTCCCTTGATTAGTTTTGTTGTTCCGACTTTGGAACAACAGATGTTCCATCTGTTGTTTTTCTACATAAAAAGCAATGGGAGTTAGTTTGGATGATCAAATCGTATCAAGAGAAGTTTCATTCATTCCTTATCAAAATCCTACCAATATGTTATTATATCATGGCACAAAATGGATAAGGAAAGAGGAAAAAGACAGTAATCAAGAGTAAATACATACCTATTGCAAGGCTCAACATACTCCCCTGCTTACCTTTTTTCATGTCCTCATGAAAAATGAATAGCTCCTATGTAATGTAGCTAAGGAGTAAGCTAGAGAAAAGGTTTCTTTATCAAGCTTGAAACCATGATGTTGTGCCAGATTTGCAAAGGCTATCTTTTCGTGTCCTTTAGGTAACTCATAGTCAGATTGATACCCTTTAGGAGGATACCAAATAATGGGACACCTAAATATACATCCCAACCAGTAAGGCCCTTCCCTCAAGATAAGATTGCTCTATGTGATTAACCAGCTCGCAACAAATTTGAAATTCCCATATTTTAAATGGTTCTCTTTCCTTAACACTATTAGTTGAGACCATCCATCTCATTTTGGATGCAATCAGGGATCTTTCCTGAATGGAGAGGAAATATGTTGTTCCTTTCTGTACAATTTCCTTATGTATGGGCCCTAAAATTTGAATCACGCCTTCTTGTGTCATCAGCCTTTTATGTTTAGTAAATAGTTGCAAAGGGTGAGTAGGCTCACTCCTTACCCAGAGATCCAACCTGTGTTCCTGTCTTTGGAATGAATTATAAACCTTAAACCACTTAAGTTGATTAACTGCAAAAGAGATAAAACCCTGGAATTGAATATCTCCAACAAAAGGGCTAGGATTCTTATCCACTTCTTCTTCTAATATGAAATTATGCAGATAAAATTCGCAAAGAAGCCTTTGGACTTTTGCCCCATGTTCCTTACACCAACTTATAAAATCTTCAATTGTATTTAATTTGATTGGCTTTCCAGCTCTTACGGCTTTAATATTTAACAATAAGTACCATTCTAATAAGAACAAGGCATAATTTGTGGTGGGAGACCTAGATGTCAAGGCATCCGAATATAGCGAACAAATGGTGTCTATCTGACTCTGTCCAGCTTGGTCTTCACCTTCTTCAGCTTTTCTTCTTCGTGTCTAAATCTATCAAAAGTCCCATTCTTAGTTATGGTTAATTCCCTAAATTGCTTCTGCAACTCTTGATATTTTTGCAGGGGAACTGTCTCGTGTTCATATCGTTCTAAAGCAAGTTGGGCTTGCGTCAGCTCTTCCTGTAGCTTTAGAAGAATAGGGTCTTTGCTTGACAGGATATCCTTGGCTTGCTCTTCTGTCTGAGTGCCTGCGCTACGAGAGGATATTTCCTCAGTCTGTACTTCCTTATTGTGGGAGGACCAACCCTTTGTCTGAACGACTGCATCCACTAAGTCTACATGCAAATTTTCCTGGGTGGCTATTTTTTGAGTAGGAATGAGTTCAGTTTGGGTATCTGTTGCCCTACCCTTACATATTTCTGTTTGTGTAGCCACAGTGACTACCTCAGGAGTAGTGTTCTGGGCTTTGTCGTTTGTAATTTCTTTAGTCTTCCGATGTAGCCTTTTAACTATATTTTGAAGCTTTTGGTATTTCTATCTCAGCTTCTTTAGTTTTTCTCCGGCTACTCGCCTCTTCCGAGGAGCATCTTTTACACTAACGGGCTTGTCAATAGCTTCTGTATCTAAAGATTCCTGTTGTTTATCATGGCTGTGCTCCAATAGAACTGTGTCACCAGACTGGTTGTCAGATTCATGAATAACTTCTGTGTCTGCTTCCTTTTCCTGGTCTATAGCCTGAAGAAGGCAGAATTTCTATATGCTCAGAATCCTCTGGGGATTGGGCTTCCATTAGGTTATGATCTAGTGATCCTCCAGGCTGCATGTATGCATTCAGATTTGCCAGGATCTGGGCCATCCCTGTCTCAAAATCCCACAAAAGATCATTTTGGGGGCTCATGGTTGATGTTTGAGGAGGCCCTTCTTCATTTTCCAGTTCATCATCAAAGTGTTGTGCCCGTTCTTGCTCTAAGTCCGGTCTATCCTCTTCCTCGGGTTCTTTTTCTGAATTGGCCTCTTCCTCGGGTTCTGATTCTGAATGACATCCTTCCCCTTGTTTAGGTTCTTCCTTTGACTCGGGCTTTGAATTATCCTTTTCTTCTGGTTCTGGCTTAGAATTGCATTGTTCCTCTGGTTCTGACTCAGAGTCCTGTATACTAACTGGTCTAGATGGCTCCGTAGGTTGTTTAGTGCTATCTTGTGGATTTACAGACATTCTTTGGGCTAGATTTAACCTTGCAGACTTCCTGTGCTTATGGGGTTCAATGTTTGAGTGGGTACTCCTTTTCCTTTTCGGAACAGGGTTCTGCTGGCTCATCTCCAAGATTGCAGAATTTTAGATTACAAGGTTTTGACCTCTCTAGGGGCACTGTGAGAACATCCCAAGTTAAGTTTTGTTGAACAAGGTTATGGCTAACAATTAGTCTAATCAAACCATGGTGGCTAACTACGGTTTTAGGGTGCCTAGCCCGTCTTATTCTATCGGAGGTGTCATGTAGTAATGAATTCAAGAAAGATGGAAGATTAATAGTGAGATTTAGTTTTAAAATAGCTAAGAGTTTCAGTTGTCGTGGTCTTACCATGTCTCATCGTCCATCATAGGTAATGTACCCTTGCCAACTCATGCCATGGTTCTGCCAGAGAAGATGGTTGGATGCCTTTGCCTTTCTTGGTTAATTCCTCGTCTGCATCTTTGAAAATGTCCACCATGTCTTGCAACATTACGTGGCTTTTTGGCCATATAGTTCCTTCCTCCAGTAGCCCAGATACTTCAGCTATTACAGCATCTGATACTGTGATTCTTCTACCTCTCACCATGGATTGCCCATTCTGCAGATGCTGTAGAAACTCAATAGAGATTTCCTTAGTAGGGGGCTGAAATCTTGTGAAATATGATATCAACCCTGCGCGGACCAGAATTTCCCTGGCTCTATCGGAGACTTCCAACACTAAAGGTTCTCGGTGCACTGTCTTACCACCGATAATGCTTGAGTTCTTCCTACTATTGCAAAGGATTAGTGCAGTGGAGAAAACAAAGCAACAAACAACAATAGAGAGATAGAACAACAAGTAGTTGTAACAGCTAAGTTTTACAATGTTAAATGATATTTCTACGAGTATTAATTAATTCGAGGACTATTATTTTGCCACATGCCGCATGATCATGGAATACCATATCAACCTATGAAGTCCAATAAAACAACTATAACGCATGCACGAGTGTAATGGAGGTCCCCTCCCTCCTTCAAGATGAGAGGTCGTCTACGACCGAATGAATGGGGAAATGTTGTTCTCACAGCAACATACAAGGGTGAAAGATACGGCAGTAAATGAGACATAGTACGTATATTAATGAAATGACTATAAAAGGTATGGATATAATGAAGGCGAGGTGTGTAATGATGGTTATTGATAAGAGACAAGATGCTACGGTTGATGATAGGTTATGTGGTAAGGAAAAAGGACAACAATATGCAAGAAAAAGATGCTTTGCTTACGATATTCCGGCTGAAAATGATATGATTGATTAAAAACATTAACTCATGCATAAAGGTTCAAGGTAGGGAGGAATTAGGGAGATAATCTCTTTGATAAAAATAAAAGTAAAAAGAGGGTATTATAATAATTAATTGATGTTGAAAATAGAACTTAAATACCATAAGCAGAGCTTCTGTTGCCAGCAGGCATCCATAACCTCGACAGAGTTGATTTTTAACCCATATGAGCCAGGATCCTCAATTTATAGTTGGAGAATTCCATTGTTGTTTCTACAGAAGAGATCAGTGTGCTGGCATGGTAACTAAATGACCACAATGCCATTCACTAGGAAGTAGCAAAAGTGATCAGGCCGGCTCATGATGAGACCTCCTGTTCCAAGGATATTTTAGCCATCCAATGGATCATAACCCTGGTGTGGTGGCCATAGTGGGAATGTCACATTGCTACATCCTTATGAACATGGTAGGTTGGCTCTTAATGAGAGCCCCTATCCTCTATCTGTAGGAAAAATTTTGTTGTTATTACACATTTTTATAATAAATAGAGGGATGCTCAGTAATCCTTAAGAGTAGGGATGGTGGAAGAAGTTGAACATGTCAATAGAAAAAAATATACCCATAATCTCACTTATAATAGACATAGAGGATTATAACTAGGAGGGGTAGAACTAGCATGGTGAAGATGATCAATCAATATCATATATAGCAGAAATCAATACAGTAAAGTAATATATAAATACTTGTGTCCCCCTTTTTTTTGTTTTAAATCTATCATCAAGAAGTTGTCTTGTTAAAGATCATAACGTTAAGGGTATTCACCTGCTTCAATAGAATCCATAATTCTTGTCCTCATAAAAGTATTGTACTTCATGCCATAAAAGGGAATCAGAAAAATGGGGCTGAGATGAGCTAGGAATAATCCCGCAAGTGTTGTTCAACATCAAAATAATGCAAGGAAAAAGGTGTTGTTTAGAAAACACATGACTTTAAGAAGCGAAAATGTTGTTCCAAAGATGGAACAACAACTGTTCAAAAGTGGGAACAACAAAACACGCTAAGAGAAAAAGGTGCTATTCAAAAGTTTGAACAACAAACAACAAAAAGTGTTGTTCCAAAGTTAGAACATCAAACACACAAAAAGTGATGTTCCATAGTTGGAACAACAAAAAAATGCAAAAAGTGTTGTTCCAAAGTGGGAACAACAAAAATGAAAAATTGTTATTCCAAAGTGGGAACAACAAAAACAAAAAAGTGTTGTTCCACAGTGGGAACAACAAAAATGAAAAAGTGTTGTTCCAAAGTGGGAACAACAAAAACGAAAAAGTGTTGTTCCGAAGTGGGAACAACAAAAACGAAAAAGTGTTGTTCCAAAGTGGGAACAACAAAAATGAAAAAGTGTTATTCTAAAGTGGGAATAACAAAAAAGAAAAGTGTTGTTCCAAAGTGGGAACAACAAAAATGAAAAACTGATGTTCCAAAGTGGGAACAACATAAATGAAAAAGTGTTGTTCCAAAGTTGGAACAACAAAAACGAAAAAGTGTTGTTCCGAAGTGGGAACAACAAAAATGAAAAAGTGATGTTCCCAAGTGGGAACAACAAATACAAAAAAGTGTTGTTCCAAAGTGGGAACAACAAAAACGAAAAGTGTTGTTCCAAAGTGGGAACAACAAAAACAAAAAAGTCATGTTCCAAAGTGGGAACATCAAAAATGAAAAAGTGCTATTCCAAAGTGGGAACAACAAAAATGAAAAGTGTTGTTCCAAAGTTGGAACAACGAACAAACAAAGAAAAAAACGCAGAAAATCAAATCAACAATCATATTTACAGTTTTTACAAAAAGAAATAATTTTTTACAAAAATGAAGCTACCGAAGGATTGCCTTTTGCAACTAGAACTTGCATGGTGGAGTCCTCGCGTATCTGCCGGTAAAAATATTCTCTTGTAAGTGGTTTTTGGTAGAGGTGCACCCGATGCCCATTTGATTTAAAGGAAAAACCAGACCCATCAATGGCGACTAATGTAAGAGTGCCATTGTCATGCACTTCCTTTATTTCTTAGAGGCCTAACCACCTAGTCTACATTTTACCAGGGAAGGATTGAAACCTGGAATCGTAAAGAAGTGCCTAGTCGCCCTCATGAAATTTCTTTTTCTTAATTAGGGAATCATGCCATTTGGCTCTTAGTTGTTG
The DNA here is from genome assembly GCA_000404065.3 of Pinus taeda. Taxonomy (NCBI): domain Eukaryota; kingdom Viridiplantae; phylum Streptophyta; class Pinopsida; order Pinales; family Pinaceae; genus Pinus; species Pinus taeda. Next base: position 99,273 of record APFE030532277.1, on the reverse strand, counting down.
AATGAGTGCAGTGTGCTATAAAGCCAATAGTCGAATTTCATCTAATTCATTTATTTGTTGTAGTCTGTTAATCTGGGCTTTAGTTAAATCCAGTCCCACTTCCTGGGCTATCCTTAGTGTTTGTATCTCAAATTCTATGGGGAAAATGGGTTCCTTACCAAATACAAGTTGATATGGAGAGTGTCCAGTAGTGTTCCTCCAAGTCGTGTGATATGCCCACAAGGTCTCTAGCAGTTGAGTAGCCTAGTCTCATCTATGTGATGAGACTGTCTTCGTTAGAATAACTTCAATTACTTTGTTGGTACTCTCCACCTGACCGTTCGCCTGCGGGTGATATAGAGAGGTAATTCTGTGCATAATGTGATGATTCTTTAGTGTAGTAGCAATCTTGTGGCCTACAAATTGTGCCCCCCCATCAGTAATTACTTCTCTGGGTAAGCCATATCGCACAAAAATTTAAAAAAGAAAATTAATCACTGTTTCCTCTGTTGCTCTTGGTAACGCTACTGCCTCCACCCATTTAGTAATGTATTTTGTTGCAACCAATATGTATGATTTCTGATTGTATGATGGGCTGATCAGCCTAACAAAATCTAACGCCCATTGCTCAAAGGGTTCTATCACTAGTTGTGGATGTAGAGGCATCTCATCAGATTTGCCAGGGCGGCCCATCCTTTGGAAACTATCGCATGCCTAGACAAATTTCTTAGCATCCTTAAAAATCGTGGGCCAGTAGTAGCCCATTTGTAAAACTTTATGTCCATTTTTGCGGTTTGCAAATGTCCACCGCAAGGTCCATCGTGGCATGCTTTTAAGATATCATGAATTTCGTCTTCCCTGATACACATGCGGATGTGCATATGGGCCCCTATGTGAAAAAGGTATCCTCCAATCTAGGAGAATCGAGTGCTACGCTGCACTATTAATTTCCTTTCTCTGGGTGTCAGATGTTTGGGCAGTTTTCCCACTACTAAGTAATTTGCCACATCTGCGTACCATGGTGTTTTTACGACCACAACAAATAGGTGTTCATCTGTGAACTGGTCTTCTACCGCCATTGCATCATCTGTTCTTCGCACTCGGGAGAGGAAATCTGCCACAAGGTTTTCCCTCCCTGGTCGATCCTTTATAGTTATGTCAAATTCTTGAAAAAGTAGTAACCAACATGTCACTCTTCCATTCATAATGGGTTTATTAGCTAAATATTTGATATCAGGGTGATCAATATACAGAACTACAGGGTATCCATTTATATAGTGTTTGAATTTGTTAGTAGCATAAATAACAACTAGAAACTCTTTTTCTGTTACTGTGTAATTCAACTTAGCAGGAGTTAAGTTTTTGCTAATGTAATATATAGCGTAGGGTTTCTTATCTTCTTCTTGGCCAAGAACTGCTCCAATCGCTAAATCTGATGCGTTTGAATAAATTTGGAATGGTATATCCCAATTCGGGCTTCGTAATACTGGTGTTGTTGATGGTAGCCGTTTCAACTCTGTAAAGGCAATGTCACATTTGTTAGTCCATATAAAATCAATATTTCCTGTTAAGGCATATAATGGTGTAGCAATCTATGAGAATTTCTTTATAAATCTATGATAATATCCAACAAATCCCAGAAAACTATGTACCTCTGTTTGAGTGCAGGGAGTAGCTAATAAGAGGATTACCTGCATTTTTGCTGGATCTACCTGAATTCCAGCCGCTGAAATGAAATGACCCAGGATCATGCCCTCTGTCATCATCATATGGCACTTCTCGTGGCTTAAGCATAGCCTAGTAGCAATACACTTCTCTAGGACTTTCTCCAATGTATGTAATGCTTGTTCGAAGTCATCTCCATAGGGTGTGAAATCGTCCATGTACACTTCCAATCCTTCATTTTTCAAGTCTGCAAAAATACTGAGTATGGCTATTTGGAAGGTAGTAGGTGAATTGCACAATCCAAAAGGTAATACCTTGTAAGCAAAGGTTCCCCATGGGCAGGTAAAAGTAGTTTTATCCTGGTCTTCAGGGGCAATCTGAATTTGGTTGTAGCTAGTGAAGCTATCTAGGAAAGAGAAGAATTTCTGCGCTGCCAGCGTATCTAGGACTTGATCGATGAATGGAAGGGGAAAATGGTCTTTTTGCGTTGCCTTGTTGAGTTCTCTGTAGTCGACGCATATCTGCCATTTCCCATTCTTTTTGGGGACCACAACTAATGGAGAAACCCATTTACTGTCAGATATAGGATAGATACAATTCACATCTAATAGTTTTTGAAGTTCTTCTTTAACAATATCCTTTAGGTGAGGATTTAATCTACGCTGAGGTTGTCGAATGGGTCTTACATCTTTTTCAGTGTAGATGTGGTGCATGCATAGCTGAGGGTCAATCCCTTTCATATCCGTGTAATCCCAAGCGAAAGCCCCTTTATATTTCCTAAGGACTTGAATAAGTTTCTGTTGCTGGTCATCACTTAGATTACTGTTAATGTTTAGGATCTTCCCTGGCACGATTTCGATAGGTTTGCTATTATAGACAGTGGTTGTTGGTACTGGTTGGTCATTGATATCTCTCAGGGAATATTCTTCAATTTCATTGTCAAGGACGGCTTTAATCATGTGACATTTCAAACTAGACACTGTAGTAGGGTGATTGATTAAAGTATTAATGACATCGTCTTCTGTTTGGTTTTTAAATTCAAGTGCATCTGCCATAGTCAATGGTGACCAAATATTTTCTGTTAAATATGTTACAGGTTGCTTCCTAGTTTTTACAATGGTTAGGCTTGGCTGAGCAGGAGGGTATAAAGCTAGTTTCTTCACATCATTCCCTCTGGTTATGGTCATACTACCTGTCCGGTAGTTGATATAAGCATTAGCAGTTCCTAGCCAAAGCCTTCCTAATATTAAGGGATGTCCATCTAGCTAGTTCCTAGGGTTAATAATAAAAAAATCTGCCGGATATTCCCAAGTGTCTACATAAACCATCACATATGGTAATGTTCCTTCTGGCTTAATGACTGAGCGGTCAACAAGTTCCAGCACGGTAGTTGTTGGTTCCAAGGCTGTGATGCCAAACATTTCGCAAATTGTTGTTGTGAGAATGTTAATGGCTGCCCCTAAATCAACTAAAGCATTGGGAAAAGAGCGGCCATTTATCTGTACTGTGACAATAAGGTTTCCTGGGTCTTCATATTTTACAGGCATCTCTTTGCCTAGTAATAAATCAGACAAAGTCCCGACAACATGGACAGTTGGGGTTATTTTGTTTTCCTCACAGACTTATTTATACACAATTCTTTAATAGTTTTGGCATATATTGGAATGTCTTGAATAGCCCGGAGGAGGGGTATTTTTATACAGATACTCTTGAGTTCACCCAGTCTAAGATCAAAGTCAATATATTCAATTGGGCGCAATATCATCAATATTTCTAGGAATGGGGGGAAGTAGTTATGATTTGTTCGAGAGTTTTCTGCTTGACTGTATCTTCCCCTTGTTTTGTTTTTTGATCATCTATAGTCAAAGGCTTATTTGGGTGCGGTTCTTCAGGTTGTAGATTTTTATCCTTGTCTGGAGTGATTATGCGTCCAGATCTTAACTTGAGCTCGTTACACTCTCTCAACTCAGTTTCAGGGTCCATACCCTCAATGATTTGTACTGACTGGATTGGTCTGTTGTTAGGATTTGGGTTGGGTTGAGCTGGGAGTTGCGGATGTATATTAGATTGAGGATTCTGCTGCAATGTGTAAGGTGTTGGTGAAGTTGGTTGAGACAAAGGAACTGTCCCCATAGGCTGGTTTGTGGATCTTTGCCAATTTGATTGCCATTTCTGATTTTGTGAGGTGGAAGGGGACCATTGAGATGAATAGGGGTTGTCTTGCCAGAATGGTGGAGGGTAAGAGGGATTTGGCCAATTATTGTTTGGATTTGACTGGTTGGGCCATGGTGGCATAGAAAATGTTTGAGGTGGCAAAGTAGGAAAAGGTGGTTGGTTCTGCCATGTTGCCCCTCAATATTGTTGAGAATTATATTGTGAGGGAGGAAATAACGAAGATGGATTAGTAGGCATACCTATCTGACGTGCTTGCCATTGACGATGCTGGTTCAACAGATATACTAGTTCCACTACTTCTTTTGCTTCCTTGAAGACTGCTTTTAATCCTAGGAGCGATGGGCAACTTTCCGTGGCATGCTCCTTAGTGCATATGGCACAAGTTTGTATCATATCTAGCGGGCATTCTTTATGACTGTGTTTCTTTCTGCAATGGGGATAGAAAATAGCCAGGTTCTGTTTTGCTTCGGCCTACTTTCGTTTAGCTTACATGATATCCAATTGTGTCATCAGGGTCTCCAGGATATCAGACTTGAAATCTTCCAATAGATTGTCGATTTCGACTCTTGTAATGCTTCCTCCTGAGGCTTTGTTGTCTCTGGTGATTGCATCGTGTCCAGATGGTTTCAGCCTTGTACTGCCCCTGGAGCACCTGATGCACAAGTCCATAATATTGTCATAATCTTCTTGATAAATATCGCCCTTACCCATTATATTAAGAGTTTCTACCCATTGGTCTTTCATACCTTTAATCATTGTGTTTTTTAGAACATTATCAGGCAGATTTGCATAAGGAGATCTTTGCTGATTATATTGGAA
>APFE030532277.1:65229-94625 GCA_000404065.3 Pinus taeda | reverse complement strand
ATAGTCAAGAGTCAATAAAGCCCATATTAATAATTGTAAGTGGTTAATCCGCAGTTAATAAAGGAACCACAGTTAGTTGCAAATGGGTCGTAGTATTAGATAGATGGTATTAATAATACACGGTATTGGCCCGTGGTATTACACGTAGGAGTCATATATAAAGGATAGAAAATCCCTGCGAGGAGAATCGGGTCTTATTTTGTAATCGAGCTGCTCTATTGGAGGTTGCCCCCTCGAAGAGGCAAGTGAACATTACTCTCTGAATAATAAAATCATTGCCATTCTGTGTTCTGGGTATCTTTTCTTCGCATATTCTGTATTTGGGTATCATTTGCAGGTTAAGAGCATAACAGATTAACTGCAAAAGAGATAAAACCCTGGAATTGAATATCTCCAACAAAAGGGCTAGGATTCTTATCCACTTCTTCTTCTAATATGAAATTATGCAGATAAAATTCGCAAAGAAGCCTTTGGACTTTTGCCCCATGTTCCTTACACCAACTTATAAAATCTTCAATTGTATTTAATTTGATTGGCTTTCCAGCTCTTACGGCTTTAATATTTAACAATAAGTACCATTCTAATAAGAACAAGGCATAATTTGTGGTGGGAGACCTAGATGTCAAGGCATCCGAATATAGCGAACAAATGGTGTCTATCTGACTCTGTCCAGCTTGGTCTTCACCTTCTTCAGCTTTTCTTCTTCGTGTCTAAATCTATCAAAAGTCCCATTCTTAGTTATGGTTAATTCCCTAAATTGCTTCTGCAACTCTTGATATTTTTGCAGGGGAACTGTCTCGTGTTCATATCGTTCTAAAGCAAGTTGGGCTTGCGTCAGCTCTTCCTGTAGCTTTAGAAGAATAGGGTCTTTGCTTGACAGGATATCCTTGGCTTGCTCTTCTGTCTGAGTGCCTGCGCTACGAGAGGATATTTCCTCAGTCTGTACTTCCTTATTGTGGGAGGACCAACCCTTTGTCTGAACGACTGCATCCACTAAGTCTACATGCAAATTTTCCTGGGTGGCTATTTTTTGAGTAGGAATGAGTTCAGTTTGGGTATCTGTTGCCCTACCCTTACATATTTCTGTTTGTGTAGCCACAGTGACTACCTCAGGAGTAGTGTTCTGGGCTTTGTCGTTTGTAATTTCTTTAGTCTTCCGATGTAGCCTTTTAACTATATTTTGAAGCTTTTGGTATTTCTATCTCAGCTTCTTTAGTTTTTCTCCGGCTACTCGCCTCTTCCGAGGAGCATCTTTTACACTAACGGGCTTGTCAATAGCTTCTGTATCTAAAGATTCCTGTTGTTTATCATGGCTGTGCTCCAATAGAACTGTGTCACCAGACTGGTTGTCAGATTCATGAATAACTTCTGTGTCTGCTTCCTTTTCCTGGTCTATAGCCTGAAGAAGGCAGAATTTCTATATGCTCAGAATCCTCTGGGGATTGGGCTTCCATTAGGTTATGATCTAGTGATCCTCCAGGCTGCATGTATGCATTCAGATTTGCCAGGATCTGGGCCATCCCTGTCTCAAAATCCCACAAAAGATCATTTTGGGGGCTCATGGTTGATGTTTGAGGAGGCCCTTCTTCATTTTCCAGTTCATCATCAAAGTGTTGTGCCCGTTCTTGCTCTAAGTCCGGTCTATCCTCTTCCTCGGGTTCTTTTTCTGAATTGGCCTCTTCCTCGGGTTCTGATTCTGAATGACATCCTTCCCCTTGTTTAGGTTCTTCCTTTGACTCGGGCTTTGAATTATCCTTTTCTTCTGGTTCTGGCTTAGAATTGCATTGTTCCTCTGGTTCTGACTCAGAGTCCTGTATACTAACTGGTCTAGATGGCTCCGTAGGTTGTTTAGTGCTATCTTGTGGATTTACAGACATTCTTTGGGCTAGATTTAACCTTGCAGACTTCCTGTGCTTATGGGGTTCAATGTTTGAGTGGGTACTCCTTTTCCTTTTCGGAACAGGGTTCTGCTGGCTCATCTCCAAGATTGCAGAATTTTAGATTACAAGGTTTTGACCTCTCTAGGGGCACTGTGAGAACATCCCAAGTTAAGTTTTGTTGAACAAGGTTATGGCTAACAATTAGTCTAATCAAACCATGGTGGCTAACTACGGTTTTAGGGTGCCTAGCCCGTCTTATTCTATCGGAGGTGTCATGTAGTAATGAATTCAAGAAAGATGGAAGATTAATAGTGAGATTTAGTTTTAAAATAGCTAAGAGTTTCAGTTGTCGTGGTCTTACCATGTCTCATCGTCCATCATAGGTAATGTACCCTTGCCAACTCATGCCATGGTTCTGCCAGAGAAGATGGTTGGATGCCTTTGCCTTTCTTGGTTAATTCCTCGTCTGCATCTTTGAAAATGTCCACCATGTCTTGCAACATTACGTGGCTTTTTGGCCATATAGTTCCTTCCTCCAGTAGCCCAGATACTTCAGCTATTACAGCATCTGATACTGTGATTCTTCTACCTCTCACCATGGATTGCCCATTCTGCAGATGCTGTAGAAACTCAATAGAGATTTCCTTAGTAGGGGGCTGAAATCTTGTGAAATATGATATCAACCCTGCGCGGACCAGAATTTCCCTGGCTCTATCGGAGACTTCCAACACTAAAGGTTCTCGGTGCACTGTCTTACCACCGATAATGCTTGAGTTCTTCCTACTATTGCAAAGGATTAGTGCAGTGGAGAAAACAAAGCAACAAACAACAATAGAGAGATAGAACAACAAGTAGTTGTAACAGCTAAGTTTTACAATGTTAAATGATATTTCTACGAGTATTAATTAATTCGAGGACTATTATTTTGCCACATGCCGCATGATCATGGAATACCATATCAACCTATGAAGTCCAATAAAACAACTATAACGCATGCACGAGTGTAATGGAGGTCCCCTCCCTCCTTCAAGATGAGAGGTCGTCTACGACCGAATGAATGGGGAAATGTTGTTCTCACAGCAACATACAAGGGTGAAAGATACGGCAGTAAATGAGACATAGTACGTATATTAATGAAATGACTATAAAAGGTATGGATATAATGAAGGCGAGGTGTGTAATGATGGTTATTGATAAGAGACAAGATGCTACGGTTGATGATAGGTTATGTGGTAAGGAAAAAGGACAACAATATGCAAGAAAAAGATGCTTTGCTTACGATATTCCGGCTGAAAATGATATGATTGATTAAAAACATTAACTCATGCATAAAGGTTCAAGGTAGGGAGGAATTAGGGAGATAATCTCTTTGATAAAAATAAAAGTAAAAAGAGGGTATTATAATAATTAATTGATGTTGAAAATAGAACTTAAATACCATAAGCAGAGCTTCTGTTGCCAGCAGGCATCCATAACCTCGACAGAGTTGATTTTTAACCCATATGAGCCAGGATCCTCAATTTATAGTTGGAGAATTCCATTGTTGTTTCTACAGAAGAGATCAGTGTGCTGGCATGGTAACTAAATGACCACAATGCCATTCACTAGGAAGTAGCAAAAGTGATCAGGCCGGCTCATGATGAGACCTCCTGTTCCAAGGATATTTTAGCCATCCAATGGATCATAACCCTGGTGTGGTGGCCATAGTGGGAATGTCACATTGCTACATCCTTATGAACATGGTAGGTTGGCTCTTAATGAGAGCCCCTATCCTCTATCTGTAGGAAAAATTTTGTTGTTATTACACATTTTTATAATAAATAGAGGGATGCTCAGTAATCCTTAAGAGTAGGGATGGTGGAAGAAGTTGAACATGTCAATAGAAAAAAATATACCCATAATCTCACTTATAATAGACATAGAGGATTATAACTAGGAGGGGTAGAACTAGCATGGTGAAGATGATCAATCAATATCATATATAGCAGAAATCAATACAGTAAAGTAATATATAAATACTTGTGTCCCCCTTTTTTTTGTTTTAAATCTATCATCAAGAAGTTGTCTTGTTAAAGATCATAACGTTAAGGGTATTCACCTGCTTCAATAGAATCCATAATTCTTGTCCTCATAAAAGTATTGTACTTCATGCCATAAAAGGGAATCAGAAAAATGGGGCTGAGATGAGCTAGGAATAATCCCGCAAGTGTTGTTCAACATCAAAATAATGCAAGGAAAAAGGTGTTGTTTAGAAAACACATGACTTTAAGAAGCGAAAATGTTGTTCCAAAGATGGAACAACAACTGTTCAAAAGTGGGAACAACAAAACACGCTAAGAGAAAAAGGTGCTATTCAAAAGTTTGAACAACAAACAACAAAAAGTGTTGTTCCAAAGTTAGAACATCAAACACACAAAAAGTGATGTTCCATAGTTGGAACAACAAAAAAATGCAAAAAGTGTTGTTCCAAAGTGGGAACAACAAAAATGAAAAATTGTTATTCCAAAGTGGGAACAACAAAAACAAAAAAGTGTTGTTCCACAGTGGGAACAACAAAAATGAAAAAGTGTTGTTCCAAAGTGGGAACAACAAAAACGAAAAAGTGTTGTTCCGAAGTGGGAACAACAAAAACGAAAAAGTGTTGTTCCAAAGTGGGAACAACAAAAATGAAAAAGTGTTATTCTAAAGTGGGAATAACAAAAAAGAAAAGTGTTGTTCCAAAGTGGGAACAACAAAAATGAAAAACTGATGTTCCAAAGTGGGAACAACATAAATGAAAAAGTGTTGTTCCAAAGTTGGAACAACAAAAACGAAAAAGTGTTGTTCCGAAGTGGGAACAACAAAAATGAAAAAGTGATGTTCCCAAGTGGGAACAACAAATACAAAAAAGTGTTGTTCCAAAGTGGGAACAACAAAAACGAAAAGTGTTGTTCCAAAGTGGGAACAACAAAAACAAAAAAGTCATGTTCCAAAGTGGGAACATCAAAAATGAAAAAGTGCTATTCCAAAGTGGGAACAACAAAAATGAAAAGTGTTGTTCCAAAGTTGGAACAACGAACAAACAAAGAAAAAAACGCAGAAAATCAAATCAACAATCATATTTACAGTTTTTACAAAAAGAAATAATTTTTTACAAAAATGAAGCTACCGAAGGATTGCCTTTTGCAACTAGAACTTGCATGGTGGAGTCCTCGCGTATCTGCCGGTAAAAATATTCTCTTGTAAGTGGTTTTTGGTAGAGGTGCACCCGATGCCCATTTGATTTAAAGGAAAAACCAGACCCATCAATGGCGACTAATGTAAGAGTGCCATTGTCATGCACTTCCTTTATTTCTTAGAGGCCTAACCACCTAGTCTACATTTTACCAGGGAAGGATTGAAACCTGGAATCGTAAAGAAGTGCCTAGTCGCCCTCATGAAATTTCTTTTTCTTAATTAGGGAATCATGCCATTTGGCTCTTAGTTGTTGAATGAGTGCAGTGTGCTATAAAGCCAATAGTCGAATTTCATCTAATTCATTTATTTGTTGTAGTCTGTTAATCTGGGCTTTAGTTAAATCCAGTCCCACTTCCTGGGCTATCCTTAGTGTTTGTATCTCAAATTCTATGGGGAAAATGGGTTCCTTACCAAATACAAGTTGATATGGAGAGTGTCCAGTAGTGTTCCTCCAAGTCGTGTGATATGCCCACAAGGTCTCTAGCAGTTGAGTAGCCTAGTCTCATCTATGTGATGAGACTGTCTTCGTTAGAATAACTTCAATTACTTTGTTGGTACTCTCCACCTGACCGTTCGCCTGCGGGTGATATAGAGAGGTAATTCTGTGCATAATGTGATGATTCTTTAGTGTAGTAGCAATCTTGTGGCCTACAAATTGTGCCCCCCCATCAGTAATTACTTCTCTGGGTAAGCCATATCGCACAAAAATTTAAAAAAGAAAATTAATCACTGTTTCCTCTGTTGCTCTTGGTAACGCTACTGCCTCCACCCATTTAGTAATGTATTTTGTTGCAACCAATATGTATGATTTCTGATTGTATGATGGGCTGATCAGCCTAACAAAATCTAACGCCCATTGCTCAAAGGGTTCTATCACTAGTTGTGGATGTAGAGGCATCTCATCAGATTTGCCAGGGCGGCCCATCCTTTGGAAACTATCGCATGCCTAGACAAATTTCTTAGCATCCTTAAAAATCGTGGGCCAGTAGTAGCCCATTTGTAAAACTTTATGTCCATTTTTGCGGTTTGCAAATGTCCACCGCAAGGTCCATCGTGGCATGCTTTTAAGATATCATGAATTTCGTCTTCCCTGATACACATGCGGATGTGCATATGGGCCCCTATGTGAAAAAGGTATCCTCCAATCTAGGAGAATCGAGTGCTACGCTGCACTATTAATTTCCTTTCTCTGGGTGTCAGATGTTTGGGCAGTTTTCCCACTACTAAGTAATTTGCCACATCTGCGTACCATGGTGTTTTTACGACCACAACAAATAGGTGTTCATCTGTGAACTGGTCTTCTACCGCCATTGCATCATCTGTTCTTCGCACTCGGGAGAGGAAATCTGCCACAAGGTTTTCCCTCCCTGGTCGATCCTTTATAGTTATGTCAAATTCTTGAAAAAGTAGTAACCAACATGTCACTCTTCCATTCATAATGGGTTTATTAGCTAAATATTTGATATCAGGGTGATCAATATACAGAACTACAGGGTATCCATTTATATAGTGTTTGAATTTGTTAGTAGCATAAATAACAACTAGAAACTCTTTTTCTGTTACTGTGTAATTCAACTTAGCAGGAGTTAAGTTTTTGCTAATGTAATATATAGCGTAGGGTTTCTTATCTTCTTCTTGGCCAAGAACTGCTCCAATCGCTAAATCTGATGCGTTTGAATAAATTTGGAATGGTATATCCCAATTCGGGCTTCGTAATACTGGTGTTGTTGATGGTAGCCGTTTCAACTCTGTAAAGGCAATGTCACATTTGTTAGTCCATATAAAATCAATATTTCCTGTTAAGGCATATAATGGTGTAGCAATCTATGAGAATTTCTTTATAAATCTATGATAATATCCAACAAATCCCAGAAAACTATGTACCTCTGTTTGAGTGCAGGGAGTAGCTAATAAGAGGATTACCTGCATTTTTGCTGGATCTACCTGAATTCCAGCCGCTGAAATGAAATGACCCAGGATCATGCCCTCTGTCATCATCATATGGCACTTCTCGTGGCTTAAGCATAGCCTAGTAGCAATACACTTCTCTAGGACTTTCTCCAATGTATGTAATGCTTGTTCGAAGTCATCTCCATAGGGTGTGAAATCGTCCATGTACACTTCCAATCCTTCATTTTTCAAGTCTGCAAAAATACTGAGTATGGCTATTTGGAAGGTAGTAGGTGAATTGCACAATCCAAAAGGTAATACCTTGTAAGCAAAGGTTCCCCATGGGCAGGTAAAAGTAGTTTTATCCTGGTCTTCAGGGGCAATCTGAATTTGGTTGTAGCTAGTGAAGCTATCTAGGAAAGAGAAGAATTTCTGCGCTGCCAGCGTATCTAGGACTTGATCGATGAATGGAAGGGGAAAATGGTCTTTTTGCGTTGCCTTGTTGAGTTCTCTGTAGTCGACGCATATCTGCCATTTCCCATTCTTTTTGGGGACCACAACTAATGGAGAAACCCATTTACTGTCAGATATAGGATAGATACAATTCACATCTAATAGTTTTTGAAGTTCTTCTTTAACAATATCCTTTAGGTGAGGATTTAATCTACGCTGAGGTTGTCGAATGGGTCTTACATCTTTTTCAGTGTAGATGTGGTGCATGCATAGCTGAGGGTCAATCCCTTTCATATCCGTGTAATCCCAAGCGAAAGCCCCTTTATATTTCCTAAGGACTTGAATAAGTTTCTGTTGCTGGTCATCACTTAGATTACTGTTAATGTTTAGGATCTTCCCTGGCACGATTTCGATAGGTTTGCTATTATAGACAGTGGTTGTTGGTACTGGTTGGTCATTGATATCTCTCAGGGAATATTCTTCAATTTCATTGTCAAGGACGGCTTTAATCATGTGACATTTCAAACTAGACACTGTAGTAGGGTGATTGATTAAAGTATTAATGACATCGTCTTCTGTTTGGTTTTTAAATTCAAGTGCATCTGCCATAGTCAATGGTGACCAAATATTTTCTGTTAAATATGTTACAGGTTGCTTCCTAGTTTTTACAATGGTTAGGCTTGGCTGAGCAGGAGGGTATAAAGCTAGTTTCTTCACATCATTCCCTCTGGTTATGGTCATACTACCTGTCCGGTAGTTGATATAAGCATTAGCAGTTCCTAGCCAAAGCCTTCCTAATATTAAGGGATGTCCATCTAGCTAGTTCCTAGGGTTAATAATAAAAAAATCTGCCGGATATTCCCAAGTGTCTACATAAACCATCACATATGGTAATGTTCCTTCTGGCTTAATGACTGAGCGGTCAACAAGTTCCAGCACGGTAGTTGTTGGTTCCAAGGCTGTGATGCCAAACATTTCGCAAATTGTTGTTGTGAGAATGTTAATGGCTGCCCCTAAATCAACTAAAGCATTGGGAAAAGAGCGGCCATTTATCTGTACTGTGACAATAAGGTTTCCTGGGTCTTCATATTTTACAGGCATCTCTTTGCCTAGTAATAAATCAGACAAAGTCCCGACAACATGGACAGTTGGGGTTATTTTGTTTTCCTCACAGACTTATTTATACACAATTCTTTAATAGTTTTGGCATATATTGGAATGTCTTGAATAGCCCGGAGGAGGGGTATTTTTATACAGATACTCTTGAGTTCACCCAGTCTAAGATCAAAGTCAATATATTCAATTGGGCGCAATATCATCAATATTTCTAGGAATGGGGGGAAGTAGTTATGATTTGTTCGAGAGTTTTCTGCTTGACTGTATCTTCCCCTTGTTTTGTTTTTTGATCATCTATAGTCAAAGGCTTATTTGGGTGCGGTTCTTCAGGTTGTAGATTTTTATCCTTGTCTGGAGTGATTATGCGTCCAGATCTTAACTTGAGCTCGTTACACTCTCTCAACTCAGTTTCAGGGTCCATACCCTCAATGATTTGTACTGACTGGATTGGTCTGTTGTTAGGATTTGGGTTGGGTTGAGCTGGGAGTTGCGGATGTATATTAGATTGAGGATTCTGCTGCAATGTGTAAGGTGTTGGTGAAGTTGGTTGAGACAAAGGAACTGTCCCCATAGGCTGGTTTGTGGATCTTTGCCAATTTGATTGCCATTTCTGATTTTGTGAGGTGGAAGGGGACCATTGAGATGAATAGGGGTTGTCTTGCCAGAATGGTGGAGGGTAAGAGGGATTTGGCCAATTATTGTTTGGATTTGACTGGTTGGGCCATGGTGGCATAGAAAATGTTTGAGGTGGCAAAGTAGGAAAAGGTGGTTGGTTCTGCCATGTTGCCCCTCAATATTGTTGAGAATTATATTGTGAGGGAGGAAATAACGAAGATGGATTAGTAGGCATACCTATCTGACGTGCTTGCCATTGACGATGCTGGTTCAACAGATATACTAGTTCCACTACTTCTTTTGCTTCCTTGAAGACTGCTTTTAATCCTAGGAGCGATGGGCAACTTTCCGTGGCATGCTCCTTAGTGCATATGGCACAAGTTTGTATCATATCTAGCGGGCATTCTTTATGACTGTGTTTCTTTCTGCAATGGGGATAGAAAATAGCCAGGTTCTGTTTTGCTTCGGCCTACTTTCGTTTAGCTTACATGATATCCAATTGTGTCATCAGGGTCTCCAGGATATCAGACTTGAAATCTTCCAATAGATTGTCGATTTCGACTCTTGTAATGCTTCCTCCTGAGGCTTTGTTGTCTCTGGTGATTGCATCGTGTCCAGATGGTTTCAGCCTTGTACTGCCCCTGGAGCACCTGATGCACAAGTCCATAATATTGTCATAATCTTCTTGATAAATATCGCCCTTACCCATTATATTAAGAGTTTCTACCCATTGGTCTTTCATACCTTTAATCATTGTGTTTTTTAGAACATTATCAGGCAGATTTGCATAAGGAGATCTTTGCTGATTATATTGGAAACCAACCCGAAACCAACTCGATCATGCATATGGAAGTCGATGTGTTCCACCCGTGTTTCCAATCTGTGAAGGTGGTCATTGGTGCGATGGTGGCTGCAACGAAGGTTGTCCAACTACTCCAAAATTTCATTCTAGTTGTATTGTATACCATTGAAATAAGCTATAAGTTTGTTTCAGTCTTCATACTTCTGGTCCCTCAGAATGTCCATATTAATTTGTATGTTTTAGAGTTGTCCAGTAATAGATTCCATGGTAGCAAGTGCAACCACATGACTAGGAGAGTGGGTTGGAGAGATCACTTCAACGTCCTTAGTGTCCCTACTGACTGAATTGGCGGAGAACGAGCTATGACCTAGCTCGGGACATCCTTCCTAGGCATGCTAGCCCCCCCCTCTCACGACGAGGGCGACCTGTTGGCGGAACATAATGAAATAGACAAAGCCTAACTGCCAATAGTGATAATCCCTCGAGAGTGAACCTTTGTAAAACCTACAATAAATAATACAATTACCCGAATGAAGATACTGGAATGAAGAAAAGAGTGCGTAGGAGCGCCATCCACATGAGATCTGAGACAAGAGGGGAAAAATACCGCCCAAACTGGAGAGCAGGGTTGAGCAGACCCTGCCCACCACCCTAAACACCCACCAAAATAGACAACATAACCACAATTGCACAGAGGGGTAAATTCCATGACACAGACCCAAAATGGACACATAAACCACCAATCAACCTATCTGGAGACTGGGGTGACACACTCACACCAATGGAAATCAAATAGTAGCGCCAACGATAGTGCGACCATGAAAAAATAGAGAGGCAACCCTTAAAACATAAAGACATGCAGAAGAGTTTGAAAACACAAAGGCCTTACCCCACATAGAAGACTGGAAACCCTGGAAAGATGATTTTATGAGTGCGAGCTTGTAATGGGCAAAAGCATGGAGTCGACTCGATTCCCTGTTCGTTCGGGTGCCCATATCCGAAGGACAAACCAGATGGCATAAACTAGCCCACGCCAAAGTTTCGCTGACCTCCACTGTGCCTCTCAACCAAGGTTGAAACCCTAGGGAGCCGCCATGGAACTAGACTCACACACCTCGTTGTTCCTCCCGACCAAAATTCATAGCCAAAGCTTCCAAACTGAATCGATACACAAGCCGACCCTCGAATTTAACAACATATTTTGTAGGATCAAACATCGTGCAAGAGAATTGAATGCCCGGATCACGCATGAGTGAGGAGTTAATGAGCGCGTGTAGAGCAGGCAAGCCCCAATGGCCTCGCATGTGACAAATGGATAATTAGTTGATCACCCCCATCGGGGGAGGTATGATCCTCATTTCTTACTTGATTTTCCCACATCAATTTTCCCATGGTACATCCTGTGCTTATTATGTTGATGTCGTGTTTATTTCACTACTTCAACTTTTATTTATTTTTTAGCACTTAATTTTCATATCAAATGTAATATGGATATAAAATTAATGCTTAATTACCTATGGATATAAAATTAATGCATAATTACCAATAATCACTTTGAAGTAAATATAGGCTCACTATTTTCAGTGCATTTTAATATATGTTATGCCAAATCATCTAGTGGACCGTGTGATAGTTTATAGATCATGTTAAGATGATGGCATTTTATATCACTTCTGAGATTTGATTTATTGGGAGCCATAAATAAGTGGCTTGGTCTAGGTGCAAGTCCCTAATGATTTATGATGGAGGAATCCTTATTGTTACAACTTAGTTAAAGAAAAGTGTTGGTAAATATAATTTTTTCTTTTAAAGCCATTTGACTTAGGAAAATTAACAACCTATGATTCTTTATGTAATGAGGTGAATCATTGTGATTTTAAATTTTAAAAGATTTTTTTAATATAAGAATCATATAAAAATACATAATTGATGTAATGAGACCAATTATAATTATTTTAGATTTTAATGGAAAAACTTTTTTAAAAATACCTTAATCATATAGAATAAATAAATTTCAATGGTTATACTTGACATAATATATTCATATTATTTTTTGATTTTTGATATAAAAATCTAATAAACAAACCTTTCCGACTTAAATAAAAATATTTAATTTTAATAAATAAAAAATTTTAAATTGAAGTTTTTTAAATTTGATAATTCTAATAATAAATTTGATATATATATATAGTGTTATAGTTATAATTTCTTTAATTATTTTAAAATCATAATTATATTACTGGAATATTACAATAAAATTTAAAATATATAAATTAATATGTAATTGCATATATAATTTTATTTATGAAATGATGTAAATATTATATATTATGTGTGGGTGGGAGATAATGTGTAAAGTAAAATTATTTGGATAAATTATTTAATAAATTGATAAATTATTTAAATTAATATTAATAATTTATAAAATAATATATACAAATTATTATATTTATTTTTGGCATATTATATATATAGATGAGTTTTGAACTTTATATCATAAGTTATAATAATAAACAAGATATGAACTTAAAAAAATATAACAATGGATGATAAGATATTTATTTAATAAAATATAAATTAGTGTGTAGATTAGTTAATTTGTATAATTTCTAGTTTTTATGAAGGCTCCTATCAGAATAGGAGTGAAAGTGTATGACTGAAAAATCCAAGCTCAACCCAACCTTAAAATTATAAAACTAAACAATAAAATAACTAACAAACAAAATCCAAGCTCAACCCAACCTTAAACCATTTAGATAAAATTAAACAATAAAATAAGTAACAAACAAAATTCACTTTCCCCTATATTATCACTAAAAAGTTACATAAATTATTATTAACACACATTTATCAAAAGAACAATGACAATTCTCATGACCCAAATAGAAAATTTGTATCATCGATTTCTTTAAATTATCACTGAGGAATTACATTAAATTATTATTATTTTAATTTTACCAAAATAGCATTGCTATTCTCGTTCCTTCAGAGCCCAAAACAAAATTTGTGTGGTGGATTTCATTAGTTGTCACTGAGGAATTACATCCAAGAAATCAGAGGCTGTATTCTGTAATCATCACACTCCAGTCTTCTTCCATGGGAGTAGCCAAAAATTGATATAGGATGATACCTGTCACATAATGTCTTTCATGTCACTGCGTCTGCTAAAAGAAAAGAAGTTCAGAACGCCTCCCCCGCGCAGTTCTTTTCGAATCGATTTTCTACAATCGTAGCCCAGGAGATCATATTTCTTCGGTAATGGCGACAAAAATCCTAATTTCTCTTCTTGGTCTTTAGATGTCCAAGAATATAAAGAGAATAACAGTACCGAGGGCTTGAAAACAGAGGCAATTCTGTAAATCAAGTCATGTAAATCTCGAGCTCTGTAATCCATGATTTCAAAGCTTGCATAGCTACAATTCTCCTCTGGAGTCACGTGTATTGTAGAATAAGCTTGGTCTTCAATGGCATTCATGGAGTAGCCACATGGATCGAATGCAAAGTCACAGACCTGGAAATCTGGAAGTATGTTTGCTATGCCAGAAGAGACTGTCATGTCTGCTGCACTTAATTCCAGGAGCCCAGATTTCTTGAAGAATTTAGAGGCAGAGTCTCTATCCAGCTTTGTCATACAAAGCTCAACAGTATACGATGGATTGATCATACTACAATCTGGTTTTTCAGCTTCTGCAGAGTATACATGCCACTCTCCATCTATGACACAGGCCTTGGATCCCAAATTGCCAAAATAGCTGTCCAGGAACTTTACTTCCTCGCTGAAATCAGTATGGGGAAATGGCTGAGCCTCAGGGAAAAGGAAAACTCCCCTGCTGTATCTGCAACGATGGGCTGTTAAGGACAGTGAAGCTGCATGCTTCAACAGGGGAGGGATTGAATGCAGAAGCTGAGTAGTACCGCATGTTTTGATGATGATTTTTAATGGATAAATAAAGAGACTGGATTCTGAGAGGACATAAGAATCCATGGCCTTGTTGCTCATTGCTGAGACTATAGTGCACTGTGCAGCTGAAAGAATTTCGTCCAAGGCCGTTCTGGAAAGGGATCTTAAGAAGTAATTGTTCTCTAATGATATTGGTTCTGTTGAACCATGGCGAAATTCTATTTCCAGCCTCTTTTCAAACCCTTCGAATCCTGGAGAGGCTGCAGCTACTGGTTCGGTGTGATCAATAGCCATGATATACAAATTTGACTTGTGATGATCCTCTGGGCGTAACCGACCTTAGAAATTCTCTATTTGAGCTACAATATCACCAGAATCTTCAGTAAGATCATCCAGATCTGCAGAACCATCAAATTGAATATCTTAGCAATGGTTACCAAAAATAATTCCATAATGCAAGCATGTAAAAACTAAAAATTTAATCTTGAAATGGTATTAAAATTTGCAAGAAAGAAAATCTTTAACAGTAAAATTCTATTAGAAATATACAAAACAATATTAATATTCTATATTTTTTAAAGGTTTATAGGAATTATTCATAATAATTTAACAACCCAAGTTAACATGTTTCCTAAGAATAGAACCAGGATGGAGGGAAATTAAACCCTGTATCTGGAAAATAAAACCCTGATAAAGGGAATTAAACCCTACCACTAGAGCCACCAGAGCCATTCTCCTTTAGCATTTTTTAAACAATATTGAGAGTCTAAACTATAACATTATTATTTTTCCAAACAAATCCTGGATACTGTGAAACATATCTATCCAAAGAATTTGAACTACTTCAGCTATAACATAACTGTGAGCTGGGAAAACTGTGGTTAAGAAGGCTTACCAGAACTGCTGAATTTTTTAAGACAAAGGCTGCCTGTACTGTTCATTAGATTTGATGCAGCAGTAGGATTTATAGGATGAGAAACATGAAATTATGGCTCAGTTGGAGGCACGTTAGTGGCAGCAGAAGTGGGATGGCATGGCCTTAGCACGCTTCTCTGATTAATATCCCCCACACAGACCTACACAATTACGCCCCATGATCCCAATATTGCAGTCCACGGATCAATTCCAGCATGCTTCCCACAATTGTCGGAAGGCGTTACAGAGCAACCTGAACATCAAAGTCTGCATTAATTCAATAACAGTTAGTATCACGTTTTTGAAGATTTTTCAGCCAGAAAAACAAGGGGTTTCAATTGTTTTTGGGTACATGAATGGAGGAGGATCATATAAAAGGAGGGCAGGCTAGAGTAACAGACGTACGAGCTCACCAAGTTATAATTTGGTATTCCCCCCACTGTGCAGAAACTGGATTGTAATTCTATTAACCCAGCTGCAATTGAAGGCGCTTAACTATTGAGACTGCAGTGCTCTGACACGGCCTGCAGAATGGCTGGAAAAATTATATACTGTGCAGCAATAAGAGCCAAACAGCATGTAGTGGGCATTCTTTATACGTCTGCATTATTATATGGGTGGTGGACTTTGTGACATGCAAATAATTGTGGAGAATCATATTAGAAATTCGCAACTTCAGGCGTGCCAGGATGGTGGAGAAGCTAGCAAATAGTATCAGTGGGTGGCAATATTTGATATGATGGTGTTGGGATCAGAGTTTCACGCTTGTGGCTAGTGCTCATGTGGTATTGATCAGAGCTCCTTGGTGGGTTTTGCTCAGATTCTCGGTGGTGGTGGCGGTAGTTGGAAAAAAATTGATTGCAGCCATGAAATTGGAAGGTAATTAGCCGGGGAAATGGGGACCAAAGTGCAAGGATTGGGGCCCTGTTGTGCGGGTACAGTGGGACTTAGTGGAGGCGTGGGGTTCCTCGGTACTAATTGTGTGTTTTCCACTCACCATCAGCTGCATCGTCCCATGATTTTTATTAAATCTCTTTTTGTTTATGAATTTTTAAAGCCCAAACCTGTAGTTAAAGAAATTTTCCTTATTTGGGTTTTAATTCTGCAAAAATTTCAGTTTGATTTTAAGCTTATGGCAACCTAAATCGATTTGGATTTTGGAAAGAAAAAAAACCCATCACAGAGTTTCAAAGGATCAACTTTGTGTCAATGAATTTAACCATAAACAATATTCTGGAATCCAATCAAAATAATCATACTAAATAAATTTTGAATTATAAATTATATTCTTAACTGGATTGCCAATTATGGAAATATTTGGGAATGGATGAACAGGGTCAATTCTCTCTGCTCTGTTTTTGGATTGTCAATCTTGGGCATATTTGGAATCATCAACAGGGTCAATTCTCTTCTTTCTGTCTGATTCCTGTCTTGAACTTTCCCAGTAACATGTTTCAGGAATATTTTGGAATCAGATAAGCACAAATTATTAAGAATATTTTGGAATCAGATAAACACAAATTATCTTGAAATAGGTTAAGATAAAAAAATCCAATGCACTATCCAATTAAGTTGCTATTTACAGAAATTATGCCATGACTGGGCAATGCACTGCCTGCTTAATGTGGTGACTGAAAATATTTTTAATTAAGATTGAATGGAGCGAACCAGCAGAGGGAACGGAACGGCTGCACGCGCATTGCAGCCGAGCATGCGCTTCTTGAATTCCGTTTGTGATTTATGATTCCACTGAGAGCTGTTAATGGCATTATTAAATTTAGTTGATGGTGTACAGTGCTCGAGTGAAATCACACAATCAGATATGGTCTATCTAAGATAAGGAACAGTTTGTCTGTACTGTGTGCATGCCTGAGAGGTACTCAAACGCTCCCCATAGGCCATCATACGCCCCTCTTGTCGTCCATTTAACGGCTCGTTTCAATGGCCACTCGACAATCCCGTAGGCCATCATAACGCCTCGTTCCTGTCGCTCATTTATTTGTTGTTGCTCTTGTTTCCTTCCACCTGGCCCATAGTTTAAAACCCTCAATCTCATTCCAAAAGTAATATTGCTTTTTTTTTTTTTTCCTGCTCACAAATCCATGATAGCCTCAAAAGGTAATCCTAATAGTGGTTGGCTTGGCTGCATAATAGTGGAGTAGCACTACGTAGCTTCAGAATCACCCCAAGTACAAGGAGTAAGTGGAATTCACAAGGATGGACCACCTTGCCCTTACAATTTAACACTCAAAGACAAATCCCTTATTCTACTCATCCACTCAATTTTTTTCATTTTACATACATTGTGCACTACATTATGGTGCATGCAAATGGAGTATGTTAGAAGATGGACAAAATAGGAAATAACTTAGAAGGTGGACGAAAAATGTCTAGTAGAAGTTTAATTTCAACATTTTTCAGATAGAACTTGTTTTCTTTCTTTTTATGTGAAACAACTCACTTTTCTAGTGAAAAGACACATTTAGTGCCCCATGTTGACCTCTACTTTATTTCATAATCACTATGAGCTATAATGTAATGGACATGACATTAGTCAACTCATTAATATGCATTGCAAACAAGGTGGAAGACATTTAATTATCAATTTGGGAAACTATGTGCAATCATAGCTTCAATATACCAACAAAACAACTAGTCCTTGCAGATATAAGGACTCATATGGGCACTACATTAATGCAAATGATCAACGTTAACTCCTATGGAAATATAAAGCGCAAAAAGGAAATTGTCAAACTCAAAGTGAAACTTTGCTTAGGCACCAATTAGTCTAAGGTGCTTAAGACAATAAAAACGAAACCTAGCCACAATACCAACTTTTAACCTAGAGCTCGAAAGCACCACAATTTATAGATGTTCCTTGGTTTTGCGTGGAGTTCCTAGTCCATAACTAACACCCAAGATCAAGATATTTTGCATACTTCTAATGCAACAAATACAAGCTCATTAAAATTTATAGTGCAACATAAGTTAGGCTATTGCCCTGAACCTCCTCAATATTATCTCTATATGTGCACAACACTACTTGAAGCAAAGAAAACACAAAATCACATGGAAAAAACTACATCTTCCTTCCTTCTAAGGTGTTCTACCAAACAATGCAACTAAAACCACCTTCCATGATCTATGAGCTAATATTCTTCTCTTTCTTAAGAGAAATTCTACCAATGATATTGGCACTGGCTCCCTATGCTTCATCGCCTCTCCTCTATATGAAGCTTGTTAATGCTCTCATTTGTCACCATGAGGCATTCAATGTCGACTTTCAAAAAAATCACTATGTGGACTTTAAGAGAGGAATTCAATCATTAATTGACCTCAATAATGATGATGTGCACAAGTTTTTTTCTTGAGCTTCGTACACCCCATAAAAAATGAAGAATTGATTATGTACACAAGCTTTTCCCTTGAGCATTACACCCAACCCACTATGAAAATGTCAAAATTTAATGTTTGCACTATTTTATGTTGATTGGGTCAAACTTGACCACTTGTGCAAAGTCCATTGTTTTTAATTTATGAAATAACACTTGCCTATGTTGATTTGGTTTGTCTTGATCAGTAGGGTGCACATTATATAACTAGTTTTATAGGATTCCTCAAATAATATACCATTTTAATGTTAAAAAAGCCCCAGGGACTAAAAATACTATAAAAAGGCTCCTTCATATTAGGTGTGGATCTTTTTGGTCTTGAATGTAATATGTGTGACTTTTAGCTCTATGACCTTGACCTTGGATAGTGTCTATTGTGATTATCTTCTCTACATTATCAATTTGGATTCTTCATACAATTAGCCCCATTTACTTATGGAAGTTTTAAGAGAAGATGATTAGTATGGTATTAAAGACCATTGGATATAAGAGAGCCTTGATGAGGATCAAACCAAGAGGAAAAGGGACTTTGAGCCATCATATCACTTCATAAGTAGGGATATTACTAATTTGTTATTGTCTTATTGTTAGTAAAATCTCCTCTCTTGCTCCCCCACCCTACTCCTCCTCCCCACACACCATTCTCACATTTACTTGTGTTGATTTGATGTTATAGTTTGAATGCATAAGCTTTTATTTCATTGAATATTTCAATTAGATTAGAAGGGATTTTACTTTGTCTAACAAGTTATATCCAGGAGCTTGTAACTTGTAGAGTATGAAAGATTTATTATTTGACTTGTATGTAAGGTTCCTAGAACTAATACCTCACCATCTTACTTATTCATTTATCCTTTGAAGATATGATAAAGAGTGAAATATTCACATATTCCTCTCTATTTCTTTTACTTGTTTGATATTATAGATTAAACATATTATTTGCCACTATCCCTCCAATCAACAAGTGGGGATCAATTAGTACAAACCTTGCAAAAAAAATCCTATAAACATGGCTTTATTCCCCTCTCATATTTTATCCCAAGAACAATGAATGGTCCCTTCTCATTTATGTGGGTCCTCTTTTATCTTTCCCCCTTTTCTATGCCTCGAGGAAATCAACCACCTACCTCCTTCAATTTTCCAACCACTCTCTTCACATTACCATGATCCTTCCTTTCACAAAATCTACCTTGGTTAAAATTGTGTGGTTCCTCCTCCAATATCATTTTCTTCCATGAAGTCTGATTGTTGATCTTAAGAGGATCCAATATTCCTCATCGTTGTACATTCTATTTCATTCCACTTACCTCTAAAAGTTCCTAAAAACACTAAAACACACTTAGAAATAATGACCAATTTTATATAAACCTTTACAATACCTCCTACTTTTCCTCTCTAATGTGTTTTTCATTTTCTCTTTCTTCAAATTTATGAAAATACTCTTGAGAACTAATTTAATATTCAAATTTTAAATATTAAAAAATTCATATACTATAACATAAATTGAAAATCATATTGTTATACTTACCTTAGTATATAAATAATAAAAGTATTTTGAAAAAAAACTATAAAATTAAGCCCGCACTATCTTATCTGGTCAAAGCACCACACAAAACCCACATAGAGTCCCTTTCACTTCCCAATATCTTTACTTGTGTTTCTTTAGTATTCTAATAGTGTTAACAATTTGTTATACTATTACTTTTTCTTTGATCGAAATTGTCACTATTAAACTCTTTTATCGAAATTCTCCCTATTAAACAAAGGTTTCTTACCGATAATGAATAATGTCTATGTACATACCATTTTGTTCAATTTTCAATGATAAGTTATTTAATGATGAATGGCTATTTACATATCTTTTTATTCAATTTCAAAGATAAGTTATTCATTATTTACTTTTTTAGGTAAGGTTTTCCTTTATAAATTATGTTCTCCAATGGTAAGCTTTACTTCACTTGTTCCTTGGAATTTATGTTTAAGATATAGTTTTTTTTTCCCTTCTAAGTTTTTTTTATGGACATTAGATATATCTATATATTTTGATATTAGTAGTTATTATTATTAGTAGTTATTATTTCACATTTATATATAAATATGAATGCTATGCCTATTACATTAAAAAAATTAAATTAAAGAAATTATAAAACATAGAAAAAATGCCAAAAATATGTATATGTATTATTAGAATCTTAATAAAATTAAAAATAAAATATTTCTATAAATATAAGAGATGTGAACATTATATAATATAAATAGTATTATTAAGAACATAGATTCATCTTAACTCCTAATGTATCAAGGGCCAAGAGGAATCAAATCTTATATATTGAAGAAAAATGACACATGCACACATATATTATTAACGTTTTAATAAAATTAAAAATAAGAATATTTCTATATAGAGAGATGGATTGTTATTAAGAACTGTCATAGATCTATCTAAACTCTTGCTTGACCAAGCGTGAAGAGAAATCAAATCTTTCAAGGTGCAAACCTTTCCTCACATTTTGCACTAGAAAAAGTTTGTATCTTGAGAGATTTGATCCCTCTCGGTGCTTGGTAGATTTGGAGTTAAGATGGGTTTATGCTATTTTTTTAGAATGAGATATCTAAAAATAAATGTAGAGAAATTCAAATTGAAAAACCTCTATTTTAATATTCATAAAAGTAATTTAAAATTCAATTTACAATTTATATATTTTATATTGTTAGATATCTAAAAACTAATGTAGAGGAATTAAAATTTTTTGATAGGCTAATAAAATTCTTATCAATACATATGTCAATTCAACACTCAATAATTTATCTATTATTGTAAAAACTATGTTAAGTTTTGGAATGCAAAAGGGGTTCAGTGATTGCTATTCCCATTACTTTATTTAGTGTTCTAAATATGTACGTCATAAAGGTATCAAGGTTAGGGTTTTGAAGGTTTTCATTGGATTAAGTGGACCTTATAATGCATGGATTTCACATCCATGCATTCAAATCTCAAGGAGTATGACCATGAGGCTTCTCAACATTTCAATACGATATATACACTTTGGTAATTCCCCCTTGTTTATCACTCTACCTAAATCTATACATGAGAATGCATTTCCTCCATTTTAATGATGTTTAATATTTATGCAAAGTCCTCATTGTTACTTTCCTAAGTCACTCTTTGGTCTTGTTTATTCCTTGGTCCATTTCACTCTTCTTCCTTTTAATTAACTTTGGCATTGATTCTTGATTTGATATACTTGGATTACTTAGGTATACCTTTTCTATATTTCCAATGTTGGCATAATTGGTTTTTGCACACACAAGGGTTGACAAGATCAAAATTGATCTTACCCTTATTTTCATTTAGCGTGTCATGTGTAGGTTATACAAGGAAATCCAAACATGTCTCCCATGGATAAATGAATCAGAAGGCATGATTCCAATGGAAAAACCTTGGATCTACTTAAATTAATGGTTTTATGTGTTTGGCTTGTATATGAGTAGTTAGGAGATTTGACTTTTCCCAAACAACTGTTTTTTGTGCCTTGCATACCCTAGTGGGTTTACTTGGTCAATAATGTGATATCCCCAATTTCCTAAATTGCTTAGGAATAACCAATTTTGACAATTTTGGCATTGGAGGCATTTTTGACTTTGGGACTTACGAGAAAAAGGCAAAAATCTTAGCCTTGTTGGAATGTGGGGGCCACAAGGAAGCAATTCAAACTTCCAATGACAATTCACACTTGTGGAGGAGGAGAGGGAAAAAGGAAGTGCAAGCTAGTGGAGAATGGGGTCCACCAAGGGGGAGAGGACCAACAATTATAAATAAGACTAAGCGGCTCTCATTTTGGATTTTTTGTCTATTTACCTTGAGAAACCAAACTCTCTTGTATTTGTAGAGAACATGAATGACATTGTTGTTTAGCATAAGATTTCCGGGTGGAATTCAAAACTCATTTTAGAGAAGTTTGAGTGTCTCCCTAGTGAGGAAATTTGGGAAGTCTAAGTCAGGATTTCCACAGAGTTTAATTGCAGGTGTTTACCTAGTTTTGCGCACTCCTTGGTGCAGAGGAAATTCAAGTTTCCCATTAGAGGACCAACTATTGTGGGTTGGAGTTTTGACTAATTTATAGGTGATTTTCTCTATTGGTGCTGACGATTTTGAGGTAGGATTGAAGATTAACACTATTTGGAGGCCAAATTTCTTATTTTTGGTAGTGCACAAAGCTCACTGGAGGAAGCTTGCGCATGGGTAAAGGAATGCTTGTTTCCGGAGGAGTTCAAGCTAGAGGATTAAGGTACTTATGGAGGGGATTTTGTAGGGATTTATGAGGCACTTCAGCGGGGGATTTGGGCAGATTCAACATAATATTTCTTGTAGTGTGTAGAGATTTCTAGAGAGGGTAATTCACACTTTTTGGGCGCTTTCAGGTTAGTTGGAATCAATCCAAACCCTTTTTGGATTTTTTTGGGTTAGGTGTGAAGAGGCCAGGGATATTTTTGCAGAATTTTTCCCAACAATATTGAGGGAAGAATTCTAGTTCTATTCCAGCAACAATTAGTAGAATTTATGGGCAGTGCACAAATTTTGTGGGGAACCATTCTAACACTTGGGTCATCATCCTTCTACCTGGGTTTTGCATAGCTTGCATAAGCAAGCCCAAGTTCCTTTTTTCTCACTCATTCTACCCAAATTTCATTGATATTAATAAAATGGCTCAACATTTCTGTCTAGTTTATTTGGTGAGTTGATTGTGCATGTGTGGTTAAATTTTTAATTATTGTAGCTTAGTTCATGTTTTTGATATTCACTATTATTTCCTAGCCAGAATATTACAGTGGTATCATAACATGTTCTTGGTTTAGAGCATATGATACATGAATGATCTCTCACAAAAGTGGCATAAATGGACTCTCACAGATAAGTGGCATAAAATGGTCCTCTTGAATCCATTGATCAGATTCATATCATACTCACCATCATCATAATTGTCTTGAAATTCTGAGACCAATGGTTATTAACATGACTACTTTCTGGAAAAGTGTCAACATGGCCCTCTTTCATCACTACACCATCTCGGTTTTCTTGCAATGGATAAATGATGAATTTCCTGCAAAGATTCAGATCTTGTTGTCCTACTGCAACATACAAAGATCACCAACACCTACAACATACATCCATCCTTTCACCAAAACAAAAATAAGCAAAGTGGCCAAAATGCATCATTATACCTCCCAATTTGATGATGGCCTAACAATTGGCTGTTCAAATGCCAAATCGATCTGCGCCATTTCCATCCTTATAAAAATTCATGAAATTTGAGTATAATGTTGAACCCATTCTAAAACTGTCAAATCTGGGCTTCCAAGGAATCTAAAATATTCCTATGTCAAGGTTTTACTTCTTAATGTTCTGCCTCTAGAAAATCAGTTGCTCAAATCAAAAAATGTCCGCACCATCAAATTCCTAGCAAAATTTTGAGCAACCTGAGTATAAAGTTGACATATTTCTAACATTGTCAAAATTCCCCCCCCCCCAAGAATCTAAAATATTCCTCACATGTTCATCAGGGTTCTGCTGGTCAAGGTTCTACCATTTTAAGGTTCCACATCTAGTTCATGGTTCCACAGCCATTGGGTTCTAGGTTGTTGTTCCGCTCTATTCCTCCTCGACCTCCGTTGTTGGGTGAATGAAGAATGTTAAGGATTAAATATATTTTTACCGATGCAAACAACAAAGCCCACGTGGGGTGTGCTGGCTAGCCCACTGTTGGTTGACCATTGGGTAGGCAAAGGTCTCGGGGCCAACCCCTCTCATGCCGTTGGTTTGTTTTTTTAATTTGGCGCATTAGTTTTTGGTTGGGTGTGTATTTGAATATAGAGCTGCCTGTTGGGTGGCTCAGCCAATTGGCCGACATAGATTTGATCCTCGTTGGCCTTGATATATGGTGTCCCGTTGGGTAAGGTCCTGGGGTCAAACACGCAGCTGAGACTCAATATACAATACTATTGATTTCATTGGGGGGTTGGCGGGGTTGGTGGCGTGCCAACCAACATTTATTATTATCATTTTTTTTAAATCCAACAAAAAAAATTGTCCACCGAATTTTTTTTAGGGGTCACTGGAAAAATTAAACATTCAACATTTTGAAAAGTTCTAGCCAGGTGTTAATTTGTCGCTTGGTTATCTATCGTCAAATTTAGTGGGTACTGCCATATTTAGCCAAACTACCAAATTTAGTGAGCCTCCAAATTTAGCTAGTGACAAAAGTCATGCTCCTTTGACCTGAAACTTTGACTACCAATAACTTGCACATATGAAGTCAGATTTGAGTGTCGTCCACACCATTGGAATCAAGATGACGAGTTCTTCGATTTGGTCCTAATTTTGATGAAATCCATAGACTTCATTTTTAAGCCTCTCCAAAGCCAGCTTGATCAAAATGGGTAGGCTATAGAGGAGTTGGTGAGGTAGAATAGAGTCATGAAGGACATGCTAGTGTAGTTGGTGGGGGTGCAATTGTAGAACCAATAGGGTCAAGCCGATAATGGGGAAGGTGGTTCCCTGATAGGAGAGGGAGGCCACACAGATGTACACACAACCCATCATAACTACACCCATATGTATGGACAGTATCGCCATCCTACCATACCTTAGTTTTTGGATGAACCAGAGAGGGAGAGAGAGCTATATACCTTTGAAAACCTGTTGAGATCTTTCTTAGATGGTATTGACGAGTAGGATGCATTAGACCCTAGGGTCAAGAGGGCTCTATCGTTTGCAGAATTATGCCACTTGAAGGAGAAGCATAGGTCTGGAGTTGGGACATCATATAGAGGGGGCCAACAGAATAAGGATACATAGAAGTTGGCAGGGAAGGTCATACTTCCCAACTTAGATGGGTTGGCCAGGATTTTAGCTAGGGCATGGATATAGAAGTTGGACACTTACCTCCAACTAAACCCCATGTGAGAGACATATGTGACTAGGTTCACCATGTTGTATTTGGATGGTGATGTGCAGGAGTGATCATCACCTCTTACACTAAGTTCTTGAGGAGACTTATAAAGATATTTGACTAAAAGAACCCAGAGTTGAACTTATAGGAATTGGAAAAATTGAGGTAGATAGGCAGTGTTGAGGCATATATGGCATAATTGTAGAGGTTGGCCATGATGGTTTCTAACATCTCAGAGGTGAGGCTAATCATGCTATTTATTGAGGGGATGTCATAACCTTTGCATGGATGGGTGAGGGTTTATAGGCCCGTATTTCTGCAAGGTGTTGTCACCTAAGTAGAGACATGCTTGATGTAGTCCCTAAGACTAGAGCACCAACACCTTCCAGGCCTACCTTTCCTCTAAGGGGTAGAGACACCAGAACTCCATATATTAGAGCACTAACACCTTCCATGCCTACCTTTCCTTGAAAGGGTAGAGACACTAGACCTCCATAGAGAGAGTTGACAAGAAGAGGGCAACTTGATGATGAGACCAAGAGTGATCTTACGAGGAGGCTCTACTTCACCTACGAGGAGCGGTGAGCTCTGTGACATAGATGCACTAAGGGAAAGGTCCATTATATAGAGGTTTTCTCAGATAGTGAACTAGAGGAGGATACAAATCATGAGGCCATTGGAGGAGAGGGTGAGTCTTAGGGCATAGGAGGAGACTCGAGCTTCATAGTTCCCATAAGCGGTGTCATTTCTTTAGTCATGGGGGTTTTAAGGTTGTTGACATTGCAGACCAAAGGCGCGACATAAGGATAACATGTGTTGGTGTTAGTATATAATGGGGCTACCCACAACTTAATTAGTGTGAAAATGGTGGAGTAGAGAGGGATACCCACATAAACCTTTAAGGGTTTTTCAGTGCTAGTTCTAGGGAACCAAACGATGCAACATACTAGATATGTCCCCAAGATGACCTTGACCATGGGGAACTATTTAGTGACCAACCAATTCTTTATAATGAATGTGCTAGATAACAATGTGGTGATGGGTTTCCAGTGGTTGTATTATCTTGGGCATGTCACCATAGATTACAGAGCGTTGGAGGTGGAGTTTATGGGGCCTGATGGGAAGTTGGTGTTATTGAGAGGCATCCACTCTTATCTACCATAGACCTTATTAGCCAACCAAATGGATGCAGACTTGAGGCATGGGGACATGGCATGGGAGGTTGAGCTCAGGATATCAGAGATAGAGACTTAGGTATGACAACAACACCCATATATTTGAGCATTACTAGAGAGGCACCAGGTATTATTTGGAGACACAACTCTAGGCCGTCCATCAGATTAGGTGTTTGGACACATGATTGAGTTGGAGGAGGGGGTATATGCAGTCATTGATACTCCATATATACATCCCAAGGCTTATCGAGATGAGATTGAGCAAGCCATACAAGAGTTGTTGGCCTTGGTCCACATCTTCCAATCCCTTTTCTTCTTCGGTGGTGTTGGTGAAGAATAAGGATGGGACTTTGTACATGTGCATAGATTACACGGCCCTAAACAAGAGGACATTGAAGAACCAATACCCCATTCCATCCATTGATGAGCTGGCAGAAAAACTTAGAGGAGCCAAGTACTTCTCTAAGATAGATTTGGGCTCTGGGTATCATCATATTTGGGTGAGGGAGAAGGACATCCTAAAGACAATGTTTCAGTGCCACTTGGACATTTTTAGTTTCTGTTTATGCCCTTTGGGATACCTAATGCTCTAGCTAATTTCCAATATTGCATGAACCACGTGTTCCGCAAGCAGTTGCGCATATGTGTTCTCCTGTTCTTTGATGACAACATGATATACAACAAGACTTAGGAGGAGCATCTTTAGAACTTAGAGGAGGTGTTGTGCATTTTGGAGGAGTAATAATTGTATGCCAAGATGTCTAAGTGCAAGTTTGGCCTGACGAAGATGTTGTACTTAGTCTATGTGATTAGCAAGGATGGGGTGCACGTACCTTAGGTTAAGATTCCGACCATCCTAGATTAGCCTAATCCTAAGAATGTGATAGAGCTACAGGGGTTCCTGGGCATATGCACCTACTACAGGTGGTTTGTGAAGGGGTTTTATAGTTGGTAACATCCCTCATATATCTCATGAAGAAAGGGGCTTTCGAGTGGATGGATGTAGTGCAAGAGGCCTTTGAGCACCTCAAGGTGGTGATGAGTAGCTTCCTAGTGTTGACTTTGCCTGATTTTTCACAACCCTTTGTTTTGGAGTGTGATGATTCTAGTGAGGGAATTTGGGCCATGCTAATGTAGGGGCGACATCCTATAGCCTTTGAGAGATGAAAATTCTAGGATTATGAGAGACTATATTCTCTATATGGTAGGGAGATGTTGGCCATAATGCACACCTTGGCCAAGTTCCAAGAGTATCTAGCGGGAAACAGGTTCAAAGTGAAGACTAATCACAACAATATTCGATTCTTCTTAGAGCATAAGGAGCTTAACGGTTGCCAGAAGAAGTTGGTCAGTAAGATCTAGGATTATGATTTTGAGATAGAGTTGTTAAGTGCAAGCATAACGTGATGGAAGATGCACTATCTTGGAGGCCTGCAACACTCTCTCTCATAAGCATCACCTAGGATTGGAGCGTGCGACTATTGGTGGAGTATTACAAGAATTAGTAGTCATGTGAGTTCTTGGATAGGACATTTGGGGATGACAGGTACAAAGTTATGGACAAGGTGGTATATTATAAGGACATGATTTAGTTGGTGCCAAGGTCATAGCCACAAGAGAAGATTATGCATGCAATGCATGACTCACCTATGTGATCTAAAAAGAGGGAAAACAACTTTTTATGCTTACAATAACCTCTCACTCCAAAGTTTACAAATATATGATCTAGCTTATGTTGACAATTACATAATAAATACTTGAAACAGGTGTATGTATTTGTTTGTTTTTAATTGTTTAAGTGCTTTAAGTTGATTTGTTTCTGTTGATATTAGACACACATAACAGCCATATAATGCAACAAATAAACATCAACACATAACAACAAATTTAATCTAGGAGTTCACTTGAATATCGTGGGCTACGTTCCTTGAGATTTTGTCAATTTGACTTGGCTCTTTGGGATTATGGCTTCAATTCTTTTACAAGTTCCACACTCAACTCCAATGGCTATTAACTGAACCAATGGGCTTAGAAAACCATCTATATCCCCATCATTGCTCTCATCATTCTGCAAACAGATCTAAGATCCGTTAGACTTGATTCCTTCAACCGGTGCACTGAGCTTCCATGAGCTTCTTAATGGCACAAACTCCTTAAGAATTTTGTCTTTGAGGTTTCTGCTAGTCTCATATTTATGTAGATTTTCTTTTGGATCCATCGCATTCAATTTCTTTTTTGATTGATGTTTCGAACTAGCAACAGTGGTTCATCTTCAGGATGTGAAAGAATTGTTGAAAGACTGGTCTTATTTTTCAAATATATAGAGATGTATGAGATGCTTAGCCGATAGATCTTTAAATTATTTTTAATTGTTCTATTTAATTGTATTTTTGTGATATTTCATTATCTTACTTTTATTTGTATTAATTATTTCATATATTAATTTTATTTAATATTAATTATATTTATTTATTAATTTAATTATTTATTTTAATTAAATATTTAACTTTTATTATTTTATTTTAATTAATTTATAATTAAAATAAAAATACATACCCAATTTCATTTTTAATTAAATTAATATGTTTATGTACATATACATATTTATTTATTAATTAAGATTAATATGTATAAATATTTTAATTAATTTATTAATTAAATTAAATACATATATATGGAGAATCTCTTCATTCTTCAAGAATGTTAAGGTTAGTTTCTTTTTAGTTAAAGAGTTAAATTATTTTTAAAAATTGTATTTGTGATATTTCATTATTTAATTTTTTGTATTAATTATTTCAGTTTTTAATTTTATTTATTTCAATTATATTTACTTTAATTAACTTAATTATTTATTTTAATTTATTTTTTTTAATTCATTTATTAATTAATTAAAAATAACGTACCCATGTTTATTTATTATTAAGATTAAAATATGTTATGTATTTTAATTATTTTAAATACATATATATGGAGAATCTCTGCATCTCTTCAAGAATGTAAGGTCAGTCTTTTTTTTCGTTAAGAGTTAAATTATTTTTAATTGTTCTATTTAATTGTATTTTTGTGATATTTCATTATCTTAATTTTATTT
>APFE030532277.1:37860-62387 GCA_000404065.3 Pinus taeda | reverse complement strand
CATGAAATAATTAATACAAATAAAATTAAGATAATGAAATATCACAAAAATACAATTAAATAGAACAATTAAAAATAATTTAAAGATATGTCGGCTAAGCATCTCATACATCTCTATATATTTGAAAAACAAGACCAATCTTTCAACAATTCTTTCACATCCTGAAGATGAACCACCGTTGCTGGTTCGAAATGTCGATCAAAAAAGAAATTGAATGTGATGGATCCTTAAGAATTATTCAAATGTCTCTGAAGCCTCTTCTACTGTCTCCAGAACATATCAGACATCAAGAATAGATTGTTCATTTGCTCAAAATGAACACTGCATCCCCGATCTAAGCCTTCCTCCATAGATGGCAATGGGTTGCCTCAAACTTCCTTGTAGCATTTCGGCCTTTAGAAGTCTTCATATGCTTCTGTAATCCATTGAAATGGATTCAGAAGGCTCATTATAGTCAGGAATGACTGTTGGTTCACCGAGAACAGATACTGGTAGCTCTTGCAACTGCTTCCAACCCCTGGTGACCCTGAGCTCCAAAATTTTCCTGGATGAAAATCTCATTGAAGATGACTTCTTCAGCTTCTTTGGACTACTCCATTGGCTTCAGAAGGCCTCAATTAGCCTATCTAGCCTCTTGGTCCACTCTCTTAGTTCGCAAATCACTTATGGAGTGCATTTAGACAGTTTCTCCTAGAAATACTCCACTAATTTTGGCTAATTGGAGTTAACTGTTACTAAATTTGTCATAACCACCGCTTTTTGGCACTCTGCCAAGCTTGACCACCAGGTTGACCACTAGCTTAACCGTCAGGTGCGCACATAGGGTGGTTAATCCGGCGGTTAATGCGCAAACCGTGTGTGGTTCGTTGGCAACCGACAGGCATGTGACCAGTTCTTTTGGGACCATTGGTGGGTAAGACCATTGGCTGTCCTAACCTTCAAACCTCCAAATGTTATAACATAAATATAAACCACAACCATATAATGTTAAGAAACACATAACAGAGGTGGTAGCACATTGGGCTAGCTTGCCGGAGGTCACAGGTTCGATCCCCCGGGACCCCAACATAATTTTACATGACTATTCGGCCACATGGCAGCCTCTAGGCTTGCCACATGTCAGCACCTGATTGGTCAAACAAGAATATTCTTGGGAATATTCCTTGGAATATATTTTTTTTAATATTTCCCAAAATCCAATTATTCTTGGAAATTGCAGTTTATTGAACTCTTCAAATGGTGATAACTTCTTCATACAGTGTCAGTTTTTTGAACCATTCACAGCGCTAGAATCAGGAAGACGAGATCTATCCGTTCGTTTAGGTTCAACACTCTTTCGAACGCTTTGAAATTTGAGCTATCATTAAAGTCCTGGATCAATATCTGATCACTCCTCCCCATTGGGAATCTTTTGGACCCCAAAAGACTGATATACTGATCTGAACAGTAGATGAGAGTACAATACCCTCTTCTTTTAGCCTTCATACATTTTCCTGCATGGTTGGTGCCTCTGAACCAAAACTCGAAGGTAGTCGACACTTCCCTTCATGGATGCGCTTGTCCTCTTGTTAAAAATTGTCTTCCTTGAACTCATTCATAATTTACAGAAGGTAGCTGAACATCACTTCCAAGCCACTTCCATGGCAACCTTTGCTGCTGCAAATCTCCTTCAGTAGACGATGTCAAAATACAAGAAAACAACTTGACGACATAAATTCTTGCTTCACCAAAAGAAACAAATTTCACATCATGTGAATCATCATCATGTCTTTACATCTTGTGTACAAATAATCGACTAAATCCCAAGCCAACAAAAAAAAACATGCTCTTTTAACAATTGACCCCTCAAGTCAAGCATGTAAAAAAAGAATTTTAATGGTTCTTTTACAAAGATGAAACACTTCACCATTATCTCCCTGTTACAATCTTGGAGACTAAATCAACTTTTCCAAGTCGACATGACATTACATGGATGTTTAATCAAAACAATATAATGGTCGATTGCGTTCCATCAAGTCAACTACATACATGTTCAATGACAAGGAAATCATTAACATCCCTGTGTTCATACATTCCATTCTTATGCATGAATTCGATTCTTCAAATTTCTCATAAGTACAAGATCCTCAATCACATGTACATGTACTTTCAAAGCTGAAATTAAGATAATTTTGCTGCAATAAAGTGAGTCTACATACTCGACTTTTTCCATCCTGCAACTTGCATTCCGTTAGCAAAGAAATGCAAATAGATGTGACACATTTCTTTTCACATCAAATGACATGTAACTTCAATTAGATAAGAACTCTAGCCATTTCTTACCAATCCACACCAAAGGTGCTTCCTTTAATGGCACATCGATATCAACATTTGGATTATTTTGAAACACATCAATTATGGAAACTTCCTTTCCATTCTTACCATACTCTTTCTCCACTTACTTCACATTTTGTGGAAGCATTGTTGGATTCAAAGTCCAACACCTTTCAGCAATATGTCCTTGCTTGTGGAAATAAGTACAACACATGTTCATTTCTTGACAACATAATTTGCCTTGTCCAATGGACCTTTGGCTTCTTGCCTTCTTTCCTTCAAAAGTTTCCTATATGTGGCCATTCTCTTCCAACATCTAGAAACACTATGGTTAACCAAACCATAGCAGGAACATGCAATTCTTTTCCAATGCTTATGTGGAAATTTACCATGCTTAATATAATCAAAAGAAGTGTGATGGAAATTAGATTTATACCTTTCTCTTTCACCTTCATTACCTTCATGAGGAGGTGAATCAAATGAAGAAGTAGCTCCCTTTGGAACACCATCAATCTCTTCAATGCTTTTAGAGCTTTCGCAACTCTCTGGTTCAAGTGTATGCTTATGTACACCTTCTTCCAGAAAATGATGTTTCAAACAATTGCATTCCCCAAGAATACAATCTTTACAAACTTGAGGTAGGGAACCTAAAATTAAACTCCTTCTGGGAATGGTTTCAATTACCTTCATGACTGCTTTGGAACATTCTCCATAAGATTGTCCATAGCCAAGACCCAAATACTTAGGCCTTTCCTCAACCATTATTGTCTCAACAATACCCTGTGCATGTTTGCCCAATCCTTTTCCTTCATAGCCCATTTTTGACATTAAATTGGACCCTATGCCTCTTGTATGTTTTTCAAAAGAACCAACATAAACATTCTTAGAGGAAATTGAAGACAAACTAGAATTGTTTTCCTCTTCTTCAAGCTGATACTTGATTAAGGCTTATTTGGCAACAAGGAGCTATGTCTCCAACTCATGCATCCTTTCCAGATCCATATTTTCAATATGAAGTTTTCTCTCCATTTCCTGCAATTTTCCAGAAAGCAACTGCTTCTCTTCCTTCATGGAATTCAACTATTCTCGAAGTTCGGTGCTCATTTCTCTCACCATATCCATCATGATGAACAAATCTCGCTTCAAGTCTTCATCAAAGAATCTTGTGAAAGAAGAGGATTTGGAAAGCTCACTTGTAGAAGTTTTCATCATCAAAATGAACAAAAGCGCTTCAACAAAATTCACAAAGCTTTCAAAGAACTAATGACAAATTTCTGAACTAAATGGCGGTAGAATCAAATCCTTATTCAAGCAGTCTTTTGCAAGCAAACCCTCTTATGCTTCAAGGATTGTCTTGATGTCCTTGGGGTAAGGAGAATACCTTCAGCCCTTCTTCCTTCTCATCCTCTCCTGGAATCAGCTTATCAATAGCTTTCCCTTCACCTTTGCAAACTCAAACAATAGTCAGTTTACAAACAAACAAATAGTAGAATCCTTTGTACTGTTTGAACACCTATCAAGTCAAATAAGAAAATAGATTGCTCTGTCAATCAAGCATCCTACTCTGATACCAATTGATCTGAAATGAGGGTTTAACAACTTGTTATGCTTACAAGAACCTCTAACGAGTCCAAATCTTACAAATATATGATCTAGCTTATGTTGACAATTGCGGAATTAATTACTTGAAACATGTGTATGGCTTTGTTTGTTTTTAAATGTTTAAGTGATTTAATTTGACTTGTTTCTACTGATATTATACACACGTAACAACCATATAATGCAGCAAATAAACATCAACACATAATAACAAATTTAATCTAGGAGTTCACCCGAATATCGTGGGTTACATCTCCTTAAGCTTTTGTGAATTTGACTTGGTTCTTTGGGATTATGGCTTCAATTCTTTTACAAGTTCCACAATCAACTCCAATGGTTACTGAATGAACCAATGGGCTTAGAAAACCATCTATATCCCTATCATAGCTGTCATCATTCTGCAAACAGACCTAAGATCCCTTAGACTTGATTCCTTCAATCGGTGCACTTAGCTTCCCTGAGCTTCTTAATGGCACAAACTCCTTAATAATTCTTCAAGTGTATATGAAATCTCTTCTACTATCTCCAGCACATATCAGACATCAACAATAGACTATTCATTTTCTCAAAATGAACACTGCATCCCCGATCTAAGCCTTCCTCCACGGATGTCACTGGGCTGCCTCAAACTTCCCTATAGCATCTCAGCCTTCAAAAGTGTTCAGATGCTTCTGTAATCCCTTGAAATGGATTCAGAAGGCTCATTACAGTTAGGAATGGCTATTGGTTCACTGAGAACAGATACTGGTAGCTCCTGCAACTACCTCCAACCCTTGGTGGCCCTGAGCTCCAAAATCTCCCTGGATGAAAATCTCCTTGAAGATGGCTTCTTCAGCTTCTCTAGACTACTCCATTGGCTTCATAAGGCCTTAGTTAGCCTAGCCAACCTCTTGGTCCACTCTCTTAGGTTGAAAATCACTTTTGGAGTGCATTTAGACAGTTTCTCCTAGAAATACTCCACTAATTTTGGCTAACTGGAGTTCACTGTCACTAAATTTGGCATAATTGCCATTTTTTGGTGCTCCACCAAGCTTGACCACCAGGCTGACAATTAGCTTAACCATCGGGTGCACACATAGGGCAGTTAATCTGGTGGTTAGGGATAAGGCCAATAGTTAATGCGCAAACCGCGTGTGGTTTATTAGCAACTGGAGAGCATGTGACCAATTCTTTCGGAACCGTTGGTGGTCCTAACCTTCAAATCTTTGCTTGTTATGACATAAATATAAACTGCAACTATAGAATGTTAAGAAACATTGCATAGCAGAGGCGGTAGTGTGCTGGGTTAGCTTGTCGGAGGTCATGGGTTCCATCCCCCCTGACCCCAACATAATTTTACATGACCATTCCAGGCCACGTGGAAACCTTCGGGCTTGCTACGTGCCAAAACCTGATTGGTCAACCAAATAAGAATATTCTAGGAAATATTCCACAGAATATTCCTTGGATGATTCTTTTTTAATATTTCCCAAAAGCCTGCCTTATCCATTCTAAGAAGAAAGGAGTGGGACAAGAATCACCGGCCTCAGAGTAAAGATTAAGGAGGACAGAGTAAGAGCTAATGACAGGGGAGTATGAGCAGTATCAAGCACTGTGACAGGGGAGTCAAAAGTCAGGAGTAAATAGCTAATGACAGGGGAGTCTATGATGTAGGCTGGTGTAGTTGTTGGGCCTGTATCTGTAGTTGTTGGGACAGATCATGTGGGCCAATAATTCTTGGAAATTGCAGTTTATTGAACTTTTCAAATGGCAATAACTTTTTCATACGGTTTTAGTTTTTCGAACCATTCATGGTGCCAAAATTAGGAAGATGAGATCTATCCAGTTGTTTAGGTTCAACACTCTTTCAAATTCTTTGAAATTTGAGTTATCATTAAAATCCTGGATCAATATCTGATCACTATGGCAGGACATCAGGGGTTCCTCAAGACTTACCAGACTATCAGGGAGTGTTTCACTTGGAGGGGTCTCAAGGGGGATGTTTTGAGACATGTATATGAGTGAAATACCTGTCATAGGAACAAGGGGAGCACACACATTTGACCAGGTTTCTCTAGCCTCTCCATATTCCAGAGAGGAAGTGGGAGGGTATCTCTATGGATTTCATTACGAGACTCCTAACTATTCAGGGGCGAGACTACATCTATGTGGTGGTGGATAGAATGACTAAGTTTTCCCACCTTTTCACTATTTTTTCCAAGTATTCAACTTCACAGGTGGCTGAGCTCTTCTTCAGGGAGGTGTTCAGGTTGCATGGTCTCCTAAAGACCATCATCAATGACAGGGATAACAATTTCATGGGGGGCTTCTGGCAGAATCTATTTATACTAGTGGGAACTAAGCTCACACCTAGCACTAGTTACTATCCCTAGATCAATATTTAGACAAAGATAGTGAACAAGTGGTTGGAAGGCTACTTCAGAAACTATGTGAAGAGGTAGCAGTGTGTGTGGGTGAAGTGGCTACATCTTGGGGAGTACTTCTAAAACACCACCTATAATATATCCATTGGTATGTCAAATTTCCGTGCTCTCTATGGTTATGATGCTTTGCCTTTTGATGACATGGTTTTTGGATATAGTTGACCCTAGGGGCTAGAGATTGGATCCAAGAGAGCCAAGAGATTCTTAGAGCTTTGAAGTATAACCTGCAAACCACGAAGAACCATCAGAATATTTATGCAAATTGATGTAGAGTTGAGAAGAAATTTGAGGTTAGGGACTTGGTCTACTTACATCTCTAACTGTACAGGAAATTGAATCTCAAGCATAATCCACACTTCTATGGATCATACAAGGTAATCAGATGTATATGGGAGGCAGCATACGAGTTGGATCTTCCACTTGTAGGATCCATAATGTGTTCCATGTTTCTTTCCTAAAGAAGGCATCTAGACATAAGGTTACAACCACTATAGAGTTTCCACCATTGGATGATTAGGGGTAGTTGTATTGGTTCCAGAGGCTGTTTTGGAGGTGAGAGAGAGGAAGCTCAAACAAAGGACCATCAGGGAGTTCCTTTTCAGATGAAAGGGCTTGCCTAAGGAGGATGCCACATGTGAGGGTGAACAAGTGTTATAACATCCAACATCGCAGTTGCTTGAGGAAAAGAAAATTTTCCCGGGGAGGATTATGATATCCCCAATTTCCTAATTTGCTAAGGAATAACCAATTTTGACAATTTTTGCATTGGAGGTATTTTTTACTTTGAGACTTAGGATAAAAAAGGAAAAATCTTAGCCTTAGTGGAATGTGGGGGCCACAAGGAGGGAATTCGAACTTCCAAAGGAAATTCACACTTGTGGAGGAGGAGAGAGAAAAAGGAGGTGCGAGCTAGTGGAGAATGGGGTCCACCAAGGGAGAGAGGACCAAAAATTATAAATAAGACTAAGAGGCTCTCATTTTGGATATTTTGTCTATCTATCTTGACATGGTTTTTGGATATAGTTGAGCCCTAGGGGCTAGAGCTTTTGGAGGTGAGATAGACAAAGTTGGAATCTTGGGAACGAGATCCCCCAAAGGGTAGTTTTGGGGCTAAAAGCCCATGTTTGAGTCGAATTTTGTAATAAAATGGTAACGACTCTGCATTTTGTAGTCGTGGAGCATGAAGGTGTCAAAAGTAAAAAAGGGTTGTCCGCCCTTAGTTTTGTAAAGTAAAGTTGGCTATAAGAGATCTACCCATGGTCCGCGAACCATGGGATTGTATAAAAATAGCTAAGCTCTAAGTAGTTAGAGTAATAAACCCTGTAAGAGAGTCATATTTGATGGGCCTTTAAATTAGACATAAATTAAGGCCCATGCCTCTAATTTAAAACATAAGTTAAGGCATATGACCATCATTTAGCACATTAAACCTCTCTTTTTGCATTAGATAATTTATTTTTAACTTTAATATATTCATTAGGAAGGTTTATGAATAATTTAATATTTGTGCCTATTATTATTTGTTTTTTGTGGAATATTATGAGAATATTGGGCAGGTTGTGAAGAGGTGGAGGATGAGATAATTTAGGGACTTGTTCCCTACTACTGGAGGATCAATAATAAATAATAAGTCAACAATATATTATGGAATTATGGCACAAATTGTGGAACTCCAATGATTGAGAAAATCTAGAAATGTGTTCCACTAATCAAGGGAGTAGATCCACCAATAAAGGGAGAAGATCCACTAATCAAGGGATTTCGGTGGGGAAAGCTTCCTCCATTCATGGGGAATGATTCTTAACCATTTTGTACAAGTACCAAGTCGAATTTTCCTCTAGGAAATTGTTAGTTTCAGCCTTTGAAGCCTTCCATCAGTGATCAAATATGCTCTTACAAAGTGGTCTCAGGGTGTCAAAGTCAAATTTCGTCATTTCAGTAAGTCTTCAAGTAAAATTTGGTCACTAGGTATTAGGTCTAGGGTTGTTTTCATTCCTTCCAAATTCTTCCAAGTATTGGTCCATGTCACCATTCAGTTTAGTGTAGCATCATTCAAAGAGTTGTCATCATCATTTCAGGTTCCAATGGGTCATTTTACACCTTTTTCATGCTTCAATTGTATTTGGGTAAGCCTCATTTCCCTCTCCTAGGGTTTTGAAAGTAATTTTTCTTGGATGGCCAAATGATTAATAAAACTTGTATCCTGATGCTCATACACCTTCCCCTATCCTTAATATACCTTCTTAAATGCTTCGCATCACTCATATCCCTCAAATTCATCATTTTCCCACAAACCCTAGCTTATTGCTACAATTTGACAATTTTCTAGGCTAGGCCTATGTTTTTCCCTTTTGGACCCCTTCCCCTCACTCAATATTTTAAATTACACTTTCCCCAAATTCATAACATCCTTCCCTACTTCCTAAATTTTTCTCAAGTATTTATAATCCCCTCATCCCCTTCATTTCCCTTCATTTCTACAAATCCCCTGTTCCACATATTGGGATAGGTTTTCTTCAAACTATGTTTCTGAGCAAGAAAAAATGAATTTGACAAAAGTGAGAGAATTTTTTTTCCATCATTGACCCAAGAAGAAAAACCTCTTTTAGTTTTTATACAGGTTTCATGGTTTGGGAGAAATGTCGAAAACATCATTGGCCTCAGGAGGATTGATGCACTTATGGAGTGACCTTGGGAAAATCAAGATTTCACCTAGCTGAGATGTTCAAATGACTTTCTTGATGATTTACATGATATATAGACAGAGAGATATTTCCAATGAGCTATCATGATCTCAATTTGGAGTTGAAGAAGACCTTCAAAATTTGACTGCAACAACACTCTGCATCAGGCAGTTTTCTCCTGTGTTAATTTACACTGGCGCTGCGCATCAGAGAGGCATTGCACATTGGTGAGCAGGCGTTGTGCATTGGCCATTAACACTTCAAAATCCTCAAACTTCACCTTAATCACCATCATTGCTACATTTCTCCTCCAATCAAGTAAGTAGCCTCACTTTTGATCTCACATAGGGTTTTTATGCTATAATTGTGGTTTTAGCATATTAAAACTCAAAACCCTAGCTGTCTCCTACCAAATTTCTCACCATTTCTAGATCTTGTCACTTGTATCCATTTTCCCATTATCATTTTCCCTAAATCTACCCCTTGATCCCATTTTCCCTAACCTATTTTCCCTTTCCCTATTTTCCCTAAGAAACTAATCCCTTTATGAAACCCTAAGCTCATACATAAAAAACCTAGGTCCTCTATCCATCCCTCTCACTCCCCTACCTCAGCTCATCACTATTGTTCCTTTCAAAAATCTCTTCATACTCATATTTTGCCCCCATCTATTATCCACCATTCACCATATCATCACCACATCATCCCATAGGGACAAACATGGAAAGAGACAATGACCCTGATTTTGAGGAGGACACCCTAAGTGACAGCTCTAGGGAAAGGAATTTGCAGCAAGTAGACAAAGGGAAAGGAAAGGTCCCGGGAGAAAAGCTTGATGATGATGTTGAGAGGCATTTTCAGCTTGAGGAGCATGATGATGATGTGCCACCTCATCACACTCAGGTAATTGATCTTGAAAGCCCATCATTAGATCAAAGCATGTGTTTGAAAGAGAAAGAGGCTCATATTCACATGTCAAATGATAGGTTAGCTAGAGCTAGAAAAATTATCAATTACCTAGAGTAGGAGAATAAGTAGTTAGAGGGTAAACAAAGCCAAATGGAGTTAGAGATGCTAAAAATTTAAAGGCAAAGCAATAGAGAGCATCTGGTTCCCTTGACTCCTATTGAACAAGAAGTGGAGCATGATAGAGAAACAAGACTTGAAAGAGTTAACATTCACCTTGAGGGGCTTCTAAAGAAAGCAAATAGAGACAATAAGATGCTAAGGCATATGGCCCACCATTATTTGACCCGAAATAGGATATGCAATGTAAGGATCAAGCACCTTAAGGCAAGATTAAGGAGGGCCGTAAAAGGAAAAAAGAAGGATGAAAAGCTCAACATTTTGGTTGATGTGACTTCAGCCCAACAAAGTAACCAATGATGCAGCTTTGAGCCAAAATTGGGCAAATTTTGAGACAATTTTGTCATTTTTCAATTTTTGAATTAGAAACACAGAAAATTCCAGCCGATGGCGTTGAACATTGAATTGGTGCATCCTCTTGACAAAAGGCTTATAGATTTGGATTCAACATCAAAAAATAAGCAAACCCAGAATGTTTCATCCATTTTGGAGAATATTTGGGCCACCAAAATGGCAAACAACACCCAAAAAATGCCCTCTCTGCCACATTTAGTCTTGGGAGAATCAACTTTTGAAGGGTCAAATCAACTGCAAATCAGAAAATTCAAAGTGTTCCAGAAACTAGACAGCCAGAACTTTCCAACAAGCCATCTTGGGCCTGATTTGGGTGAGTGGAAGACCTCCAAAGGAAGCCTTGAAGAGGTGCTACGCATCAGGCTCAAGGCACTTCACA
The DNA here is from genome assembly GCA_000404065.3 of Pinus taeda. Taxonomy (NCBI): domain Eukaryota; kingdom Viridiplantae; phylum Streptophyta; class Pinopsida; order Pinales; family Pinaceae; genus Pinus; species Pinus taeda. The sequence continues at coordinate 51,549 of APFE030532277.1, read as the reverse complement.
TCAGGCAGATTTTGTCAATTTTGCCTAAAACTCAAAATTTCACCTAGTTTCTTCAGTAGTTGACTTCTTCTTCTTTTCTTGGTAAATTTTGCATGGTAAATGATGTAATATGATGTAAATATTGATGGAAAACAGTTTATGGGGTATATACATCAAATCAAAAGTGGTTTTGAACTGAATGTATCAGTTTCCTTAGTTTTAGAGGCAAGCTGTTCCACTGCCTATTTTCTGGTTCCTAGTTTAGCTGTTGTTGAAACAGTTCCTTGACTCATGGATTCGACCCCTGACGGATGGATCAGATGGTTTTGAGGTCTATATGATGCCTTTTCTAAGTCATTTGTAAAGGTTGGACTTTGGTAGAAGTGGTGGCACTTATTGAACATTTGTATCAGCGGTTTGGCAAGGAATAAAACTGGGTTTCATATCTATTTTTGTGGGATTATTGTGACAATGAGTTTATGTATTGTTTCTTCTTTGTAATGAGTTTTTCTTATGTTTTATATGTATCCAAATCCATCTTTCTATTCTAAAACTAAATGAATCAAGGTGAATGGACAAAATACACTAATGTGATTTGTCTTGGGAACGCATTTGGTTTTCAATGTTTTCAACTGTTTGATGAGGATTCATAGTTTATTTATGCCCTCCTCAACTCCTCAGCTATCTTAATCTACCATCTCAATCTATTTTAAGTACATAAAAACTTGTCTACCTCACCCCGCAGAACATGACTATATCCTTGAGTTGATTTCCCGGACCTATCTGCCTTTTCCAATTGATCCAGCAACCAAAACCTAAAAATCAAACCAAAAACCCTAAAGCTACTATACCTAGCCTAAAATCTATATTCAATTCATTCATCTCCACTGAAGATTGACAAGGAGAGAGCCCTCTCCCGACCTGGTAGGGCTAGCTACCAGGTTAAGCGTGGTTTGATGTTACCCTAGACCTGCCTTCCTTCAGCCTGAGGTAGATCCATGCCCTAACATAGTGGAAAATCCACTAGGGAACATAGTTTTATGTTCCTCGACAAAATGTATCAATTTCAGATCTGATTGTTGATGGTGGATAACGATCAAACATAGGAAGGTTGAAATCATTCACGTGGCGACTCCAAATCAGTTTTGAGATTAGATCCAAGGACTCCACTAGAGGATGAACCCGGCCAGCAGAACATGAAAGGACAATATGGAAATATCAGGTATTCAAGTTGGAATTTCATCCAAGACATTATGTTCTTCGTTATGAATTATGTCTTCTCTTTTGCCTAGAATGTCAAGAAGGCTTTACAAAGTATATTGTATTCGAGGAAATATCCTAGATCTGCATTTGATTCTTTCCCTTTGAAGATTGTGGATACAGAATATGCGCATGCCTTTGATCTTGATCAAGACCCTTCTTCTGAATTTTATGATGATCGTCTTCAAATTGATGAGCCTCAAGAGACCAAGACTGATTCTACACCTTCTGTGCATATTCTTATACCTTGTAAAATTCCAGATAGATACAAAGCTTCGATTTTACCTCCTATATCCTATGATTTCCCTAAAAATCATTACCTATATATACCAAGATTTGATGGTGAATTTGACAACATCACTGCTGAGAGACATGTACTGAATTTTGAGTCTTTTCCTGACCTTTTTGAAGTTGATGAAGAGGATGTTAGTATTAGGCTTTTTTCTCTTTCTTTGCAAGGCAAAGTCAAGAGTTGGTTCAAAACCCTGCCTGATGCGAGCATTTCAGATTTCCAATAGTTCATCAGAGTTTTCCTTGACAAATGGGCAGTCAGAAAAAGCCCTTTCTTGATTATAGAAGAGCATAACTAGCTAAAAATATTGCCAAGGGAGACATTACAACAATTTTCTCCCAGGTTTAACCAAGTCTACTTTTCGATGCTGGTTAATATAAGACCTCCTCCTGGATCTGCTCTCTTGCACTACCCGAATGCCTTTGATCTAAAAATGGAGTTTCAACTGAGAGAAAGGAACCTTGCAACACTTGAAGAGATGCAAAATAGTGCAGTAGATGTATAGGCTAATTTGCTGATCAGAAGGGCAAAGTTGAAGGAAGAAGAGATGAAGAACGTAGATCCAGAGGAATCAACATCTTTAGAGGTAAAGCTCAACATTTTGGTAAGTTCAGTGGAAGAGATGATGCAAAGGATCACCACAAGGAATAAGTATAATGTTCAAGACCATGGCTCACTGATTGAAGAGGAACAAGTTGCTGATCCAAAACATTTCCTTTATTATCCCAGTTGTCATAGACCTGATAATGATTGTCTTATAGATAATCTTGGAGAAGAGAGATCTGTTGATATGACATGTATGCTTGATGATGTGTTTTTTACTGATGATTTGCATTAGTTTGATCAGTATGATGATGATTATGTCCTCCAAACAAAAGCTAATCATGTAGACAAATCAACAGCTAGTTTGTGGAAGGAGGAAGTCCACTTTAAGTAACTCGAATACAGTGATCAGCTGATGCATATCAGCTATGGAAGTGAGGAGGAAAGTGCAACAAATTTTGAAGTAAGTGAAGGATCTTTGCCTTTTTTTTTGCTTCGTTTCAGATCATTAGAGACAACTTTCATTCAATCATAAATCAACCATTGATAAGTTTTGATCTGGACCATTTAGAGGGAAATGAGATCCTTTTTCAAGACTTCTCATATCTAGATTTGCAGCCACTGAATGCCATTGATTGTCAAGTTGCAGATGAAGACTTGGAAGTTGGAACATATGATCAAATGATGCAAGATGATTCTGTACCATTCTATTTCGAATCATTTCAATTTTTGAAGGGAAATTTGCATAGTATATCTTCAATAAAGGATGAGTAGCTTGTAGAAAATCATGCAATCACGTTAGAACCAATAGAAAATGGGTTACAATAGTCTTTTCAAGCTTTTCACGATCCAATAGCTGATGTGTTCGATGATGTATGCAGTCAAATCTTTTCTCCACTAGCTAACTGTGATATTGAAACAAGTATTGATGCAAACTTGATCCGACAACTAGTTTCTTTGTCATTTTCAGCAGGAGTCTCGTCACAAAGCTTAGACAAAAGTTTGCATTCATGGTATGAGTAGAAGAGAAGTAATCCATTGGATGAGCTCAGTCCCAGTGAACATGAATTTCAAGATCCTTATGCAGTATTTTTGGAGTTGGATAGAGAATCCATATTATTCAATGGATCTATTTACAAGTTTTCATGGAAGTTTCCTTTCAGTAGTTCTCTCTTGTTGTTCATAAGAAAGCGCTTGCGGATAATTCAAACAATAGCTAGAATGCTTACTTGGTTGCATTGGTTGTTTCACTTCACTTGATTAGGTGATGAATGGAATAGTTAGAGTGGGTTATATTGAATAAGCTCCATTTTGAGCATATTTTCTAGTTTTTCAGTTGTGTTTTAGTACTGAGTTAGTTTCAAGTTAGTTTGTGTCTTTGAGTCGTCAATTTTCAGTCATCCATTTCAGTTTGTGTTTTTGACTCCTTGCCCAATGGATAAGGCTACTTGGTCTATGGTGTTCTTGGCACCTCTAAGGAGATACCATCCTCAATGGAGCCAATGTTAGTGTCAGTCTTTGAAGCCTTCCATCAGTGATCAAATATGCTCTTACAAAGTGGTCTCAGGGTGTCAAAGTCAAATTTCGTCATTTTAGTGAGTCTTCAAGTAAAATTTGGTCACTAGGTATTAGGTCTAGGGTTGTTTTCACTCCTTCCAAGGTCTTCCAAGTATTGGTCCATGTAACATTCAACTTAGTGTACCATCATTCAAAGAGTTGTCATCATCATTTTAGGTTCCAATGGATCATTTTACACCTTTTTGAAGCTAATTTTTCTTGGATGGCCAAATGATCAACAAAACTTGTATCTTGATGCTCATAAACCTTCCCCTATCCTTAATATACCTTCTTAAATGCTTCCCATTACTCATATCCCTCAAATTCATCATTTTCCCACAAACCCTAGCTTATTACTACAATTTGACAATTTTCTAAGCTAAGCCCGTGTTTTGCCCTTTTGGACCCCTTCCCCTCACTCAAAATTTGAAATTCCACTTTCCCCTGATTCCTAACATCCCTCCCTACTTCTTAAAGTTTTCTTAAGAATTTAGAAGCCCCTCATCCCCTTCATTTCCCTTCATTTCTACAAATCCCCTGTTCCACATATCGGGATAGGTTTTCTTCAAACTATGTTTCTCAGCAAGAAAAGATGAATTTGACAAAAGTGAGAGAGATTTTTGTCCATCATTGACCTAGAATAAAAACCTCTTTTAGTTTTTACACAGGTTTCATGGTTTGGGAGAAATGTCGAAAACATCATTGGCCTCAGGAGGATTGATGCACTTTTGGAGTGACCTTGGGAAAATCAAGATTTCACCTAGCTGGGATTTTCAAATGACTTGCTTGATGATTTAAATGATAATGAGCTCAATTTTGAGTTGAGGAAGACCTTCAAAAGTTGAATGCAACAACACTCTGCATCAGGCAATTTTCTCCTGTGTTAATTTACACTGGCACTGCGCATCAGAGAGGCGTTGCATATTGGTGAGCAGGCACTGCACATTGGCCAGTAACACTTTAAAACCCTAAAACTTCACCTCTAATCACCATAATTGTTGCATTTCTCTTCCAATCAAGTAAGTAACCTCACTTTTGATCTCACATAGGGTTTTTATGCTATAATTGTGGTTTTAGCATATTAAAACCCAAAACCCTAGTTGTCTCTTACCAAATTTCTCACCATTTCTAGCTCTTGTCATTTCTATTCATTTTCCCATTATCATTTGTCCTAAATCTACCCCTTGATCCCATTTTCCCTAACCTATTTTCCCTTTCCCTATCTTCCCTAATAAACTAATCCCTTTATGAAACCCTAAGCTCATACATCAAAACCCTAGGTCCTCTATCCATCCCTCTCACTCCCCTACCTCAACTCATCACTATTTTTCTTTTCACAAATATCTTCATACTCATCTTTTTCCCCCATCTATTATCCACCATTCACCATATTATCACCACATCATCCCATAGGGACAAGCATGGAAAGAGACAGTGACCCTGATTTTGAGGACACCCTAAGTGACAGCTCTAAGGAAAGGAATTTGCAGCAAGTAGACAAAGGGAAAGGAAAGGTCCCAGGAGAAAATCTTGATGATGATGTTGAGAGTGATTTTCAGCTTGAGGAGCATGATGATGATGTGCCACCTCTTCACACTCAGGTAATTGATCTTTAAAGCCCATCATTAGATCAAAGCATGCTTTTGAAAGAGAAAGAGGCTCATATTCACATGTCAAATGATAAGTTGGCTAGAGCTAGATATATTATCAATTACCTAAAGTAGGAGAATAAGCAGTTAGAGGGTAAACATAGCCAAATGGAGTTAGAGATGCTAAAAATTCAAAGGCAAAGGAACAAAGAGCATCCAGTTCCCTTGACTCATATAGAAAAGGAAGTGGAGAATGATAGAGAAATATGACTTGAAAGAGTTAAAATTCACCTTGAGGGGCTTCTAAAGAAAGAAAATAGAGACAATAATATTCTAAGGCATATGGCCCACCATTATTTGACCCGGAATAGGATATGCAACATAAGGATCAAGCACCTTAAGGCAAGATTAAGGAGGGCCTTAAAAGGAAAAAAGAAGGATGAAAAGCTCAACATTTTGGCTGATGTGACTTTAGCCCAAAAAAGTAACCCATGATGCAACTTTGAGCCAAAATTGGGCAAATTTTGAGACAATTTTGTCATTTTCCAATTTTTGAATTAGAAACATAGAAAATTTCGGCTGATGCACAACGCCATCGGCGCCGCTCATTGAATTGGTGCATGCTCTTGAAAAATGTCTTATAGATTTGGATCCAACATCAAAAAATAAGCAAACCTAGAAAGTTTCATCCATTTTGGAGAAGATCTGGGCCACCAAAAGGGCAACAAACACCTAAAAAATGCCATCTCTGCCACTTTTTGGACCCATAGGAAACAGTCTTGGGAGAATCAACTTTTGGAGGGTCAAATCAACTCCAAATAAGAAAATTGAAAGTTTTCCAAAAACTAGACAGGTATAGCTTTCCAACAAGCCATCTTGGACTTGATTTGGGTTAGTGGAAGGCCTCCAAAGGCAGCCTTGAAGCGGCACTGTGCATCAAGCAGATTTTGTCAATTTTGCCTAAAACTCAAAATTTCTCCCAATTTCTTTAGTAGTTGACTTCTTATTATTTTCTTGGTAAATTTTGCATGGTAAATGATGTAATATGACGTAAATATTGATGGAAAATAATTTATGGGGTAGATACATCAAATCAAAAGTGGTTTTGAACTGAATGTATCAGTTTCCTCAGTTTTAGAGGCAAGCTGTTCCACTGCCTATTTTCTTGTTCCTAGTTTAGATGTTGTTGAAACAATTCCTTGACTCATGGATTCAACCCCTGATGGATAGCTCAGATGGCTTTGAGGTATATATGATGTCTTTTATCACTCATTTGTAAAGGTTGGACTTTGGTAGAAGTGGTGGCACTTATTAAACATTTGTATCAGCAGTTTGGTAAGGAATAAAACCAGGTTTCACAACTATTTTTGTGGGATTCTTGTGATAGTGAGTTTATGTATTGTTTCTTCTTTGTTATGAGTTTTTATTATGTTTTATGTGTATCCAAATCCATATTTTCTAAAACTAAATGAATCAAGGTGAATGGACAAAATACACTACTGTGCTTTGTCTTGGGAATGCATTTGGTTTTCAATGTTTTCAATTGTTTGATGCGGATTCATAGTTTCTTTATGCCCTCCTAAACTCCTTAGCTATCTTAATCTACCATCTCAATCCATTTCGATTACATAAACCCTTGTCTACCTCGCCCCACAGAACATGACTGTATCCTTGAGTTGATTTCCTAGACCTATCTGCCTTCTCCAACTGATCCAGTAACCAAAACCTAAAAATCAAACCAAAAACCCTAGAGCTACTATACCTAGCCTAAAATTTATATTCAATTCATTTATCTCCATGGAGATTGACAAGGAGAGAGCCCTCTCTAGACCTAGTAGGGATAGCTACCAGGTTAAGCGTGGTTTGATGTTACCCTAGACCTGCCTTCCTTCAACCTACCCAGGCCCTAACATGAATCATTGAGAAAATCTAGGAATGTGTTCCCTACCATTTAATGCAAATTCCTAGTATTTGGGACTTGATCCACTAATCAAGGGATTTTGGTGGGAAAGCTTCCTCCATTCACGGGGAATTATTCCTAGCCATTTTGTATAAGTACCAAGTCGAATTTTCCTCTAGGGAGAGATTTTTCATTAGTGTTATTGTGGAGAGATCATGCATTCTTGCAGCTCCATTGTATTTTCTTGCAGGGATGTAATTCTATTGATGAAAATAATGAAGTTTGGTGTCATGTTCAGATTTTAAATCTTGTTCTCCTCCATAGTTCTCTGAGTTTCCTTGGTCTCGGCCATCCCAGGAACCTCAGATCCCTTTTGTATCATTTTATTTCCTTCTTTTCATTGCTTATTCACATGCATCTCTAGTTTTTATTTCTTTCTACTTCTACATTTAGTATTAATAATTTCTTGTTGTAGGATTGAGTTAAATGGTTGATGTAAGTTCTTTTTCAGGATCAAAAGCATTATTTCATCCTTGGGAAAGCTTTGGAAGTTCATAATAATCATTGAGTTGCTTGGATTAGTCTTCTTATTCCCAAATCTAGATTTCTGGACCTCCTTTTTAGCAAAGAACATTAAATTTCTTCTATTTTTTAGAGCATGCTAACGAGCTTCAATCGAATTGATTTCACTTTGTTATAGACATATTTGGGCACTGCAACCCCAAATCATATATGTCCATAAACCAAGGGCTTTCTGAGTCCCTAAAAGTGTTGTTTCATGCCCTAAAGGAACAAGGTCAGCTGATTACATCATCTCCCAGAAGTTCTCCACAGAAAACTGCTCAGAACTGGTCAAAACTAGAGCATACAGACTGCTCATTGCAGAGGGTGCGATGCATCTCACCTGCTTAGTGAAAAAAGTGTGATGCATACTGAAAAGCCCTTCTGTAGGGTGCGATGGGTGAGAGTAGATAACTGGCAGAGACAGTTTGCAAGGTGGATGATCATGAAATCTTCCAGAAACTTCTCCTGTGGCACTTGCCTCTTTGAATTTGCCCAGGGATGAGTAAGAGATCATCAATCTCCAAGTAGAATCAAGGAATATCAGAGAGAAGACACTAATCAAAATATCAAAATTTGACTCAACCCCCTGCAATCATCTATATATGGATCCCTCATCCCAGAGAGCCAAGGGGCTGGAATATTGTATCTTGTAAGGAAGTGCTGTTGGTTTCCTGGTGGAATATCATAGTGTTGGGTGATCTAAGATTTTCATGAGGTGAAGAAGGGCTTTCATGCTGGGAGGATGACGCTGGGTCAGATCAATGGGTTGTAATCCTCTATTCTAATCTCTATATCAATAAAGCTATTCAAGTTTTCCTCCACATTCTTGTATGTTTTCTAATATGTGCATGTATGTGGTCAATATATATCTGGTCCTATATTGTTTATGACTGTAGATCTCTGCACTTTGAAGGTATTATGCTGCTTTGACTTTACAGATACTCTTTGAAGTAGAGTGGTCAAGGGAGGAGAAACAAAGAACAGTCAAAGGGGAGAAGGAACAAGCAGAGAGCCAAGCGAAAGATCGAGGTTGGTATTTGTTGCTCTTCTCCTATCTACTTCTCGTAAAGGAAAATGAAAGTAACTTTAATCTGTTTGTTTCTAAGATAGCTACTCATCTTAGCGGGACTAGCAGCTCTGCATAGATACTAGATTTCCCGATAACACACTTGTATTAGATAAAAAAAAAAATTCTAGTTCATAACAAAAATTACCCTATTGCATTTGCACTTGATTTGGTTAGGAATTTTTTAGATTTACTAGCTCATTAGTTCTCGAATTTCTAGATTTTTGACTACTAATGTTTTTTATTTTTTTTGCATGGGTTAACAGAGGTCCTTTTGAGTGATTCCACTTGGAATGGGGACCTAAGACATCCTAGTTAATACCAAAATTTGTCCCATCCAATTTGGATTTGATTTTCTTGGTCATTGGATGAATTATAGTAAGTCTGTACATTCTATATGAAAATCAAGGGATCCTGTAGGAAATCGCTGTAGCATCTTGTAGGAAAGCCTGTTTTGAGGCCGAATTGAGGAAAAAGCCTCTAGGAAGCTAGAAAAGGGCCCCTACTTGTCTCCAAAACCTTCTGACCATTCACCATTATCACCAAGCCACCTGCCACATCACCAAAAGAGATTAGCTTTCACACTCTCACATGGGAAAAAGACAAAAAGAAAAAAAAATATTTTATTCATTTACATGCACAACAGTAGAAGGTTTGATGGTTTGAAATTGCATTCTTAGGATAGTAGGATTGCTTACATGTTAACTTAGAATTATTTTTAAGCAAAACCTCTTAGCAGTTAGTTAGAAAATGGTGTGTTTTAGCATTTGATTTCATTCTCTTTCCTGTACTTTCTTTCTTGCAATAGGTTAAGGTTCCATTTCAAACATTTCATTTTTTGCAATTAGTTTAGGATTTGACTTTAGTACATGCACTCCATTACATCATGAAAGCAAAGGAAGGATAAATTGTATGCCGCACATATAGTGTCGACACCTCTAAAGTTTGTACGAACCCCGGGTTGATAATTAAAGTCGGTAGCCTTGGGAGTTGCAGCATTCTTGTTGCAATACTGAGGCACGTCAATAGCTCTAAAGTAAGAAGTATAAGTTTTGGTTTGTATCATAGGTAGAGGCTCTACAACTAAGTGCATAGATGCCTAGGGTAGAAGTCTGCAGCTGAGTGCGCGGACCCTTGCAGCTGTGTGCACAGGGTGGATAGAATCTGTAATCACTTGGAAGAGATTAATAAAGAGAAGTATTCTGCAATTTTTGTGTCTTTGTTCCGATTAATGCCCCTTTCCATTTTATGTATGAATTTAGTTTATAATGCTTATATGGTGTGCGAACATGTATAATTATATAAGAATATCTGTTCACGCGGTGCTAACTGCGAGTATCTAATAAGACAAGTAAGATTCTTAAGATAACTTGACAATCTGTGCAATAAGTTGCTGCAACAACGTGAAAGAGTCTAGATCGAGGGTTAGGGTTGCGTGAAGGTCAGCCGTACCCTTTCGTGGATGTATCAAAGGGAGGAATAAGGGATTAGGTAGATAGAGCCCTAGGACTAAGTGACATGCACGAAGACAGGAATAGAGGGAATAAACCGACATCACGACCATCTCAAGGTGTAGAAACTTGGTTCCAGCAACCCCCAACTGCTTCGGGTGAGACTTCGGTCCATGCTCCGCGGGTTGATGCCGAATGGGTCAGTAGTGTAGGGATTTGTTTGGCTAATCAGGCCCCCTAAAGCCAACATATGGTTCCATTGCCGGGACCAGAATCTGCATAGGAGATGTGTGATGTTGTATCAATGGAATCTAACTAAGAAAGAGATTGGAGACCGATTGGATAGGAAGATCCACGAATTCGCAGTGCATGAGAACAGAAACTTGCGACTGACAAAGGAACAATGGCTAGATAGGTACCTATATACGAGATCCACGATATCTTTTTCTACTCCTTTTCAATTGAGCTATACGAGTGGATCGAGAGGTTAGCAGATAGCCAAGGAAGGTGGAAACTTGACGGTCCTATTGTGTGGACCCCAGAGCTAGTGTGAAGGTTGGAAGCATCGGAAGATAAGATCACCCACACTGTTGATCATTGGCTTGATCGGGTCATAGGAGGATTTGTAATTGAATTTTCGGTCGACACCTTAGTTAGCTACAGTGAGGCGGAGTGATGCTTTTTCAAACGATCGCGAGGTAAGTACGTGAAATCTTTGAATACCTGGATTAAAATGCTATTGTGAAAAAAATAGGTTATGTAGCTACCTTGATGTTTGGAGCTACGTGAAGTGGAAACACTTATAGAAACGAAGGAAAAAAGGTTCCTAAATATAGTCCGTTGATTTCACCTTTGTGACGTGACGAAGAAGGAATAACACAGGTTTCTCTGCGAAGTGCTATTCAGTTAATAAGGCAAGGATTCCCATGAATACCACCTCCACCCACACCACCTGCAACTGCACCACCATCGCTTGTGACTTCACCCGTACCACCTCTGCCTCCACTGCAGTTCAGTGTGGCGAATTTAGTGAAGCTACCATTGTTCAAGGGCTTGGGGAATGAGGACCTGGACCAATTCTGGTTCATTGTAAAAGATGTATGGGAAGCTCAGGGCATTACATATGACAACATGAAGAAGGCGACATTGGTTAGTGCTTTGCAGGATCACGTGCTAACATGGTATATCAAGTACGCTAATGATAACCTGAAAGCTGGAGTAGCAGACATCCAGACAACACCGAATAGAGAATTTAGTAGGCCTAAATCTAAAGCACATTTGATTATAGGGTTCAAAGAAATTGTGATGCAACCAAGAGAGACACCGTGGGAACTCGATCATAGGTTGAAGTGTACAATCTACGAAGCTAACATGATCCTAACATACAGATAGCATCACAAGTGGTTTGTGGCTTCACTCCTACCACACTTAAGGGTTGTGCTATCACAACAGAAGATAACGACTTAGGCAGAGGCCTTGGAGATTGCAATGGTAATGCATGAGATTTCAATGCAAGATCCTAATCTAGGGGTTCAACAAATCCATACGCAGTTGAAAAATATTTGGCTTGAGATGCAAAATTTGAAGCAGGATAGAATAGTCCAACCAGAGGTGCGCAAAGAGGTATTGTGTTTGAAATGCAAGAGTTAGGGGCATGACAAAGACCATTTTCTGATCTTTGTGAACTACCTTACAGGAGGAGGAACAATGCCTTTGATGCCAGAAGCTCAATCAAGACCGAGTGCGGGGCTTGCATTGTGGTGTGTTATATGTCAGGTAGTAGGAAAACATGCCACGGATAACTGTCATTTGCTACAGAAGCTTATACAGACATCGCAACAGTTGTTATACAACTCCTGTAGATTGGTAGGGCATGATGAGTGTAGCTGCAGAAGCTATGAGTTGATGATGGATAGAACACCCACCTATAGGGTACAGGCAGAAATGTGTCCCCTTGACTAGAGTATGGGGATCGCGCAAACAAGATTTCAGGGGCACGGATGAGGCCGAGGTGGAGGAGGACTTGGTAGAGGTCAGGGAAAATTGATCTGCTATGATTGCGGAGGGCTAGGACACTATGCCTGCGATTTCACTAACCCAACACATTCATCGTGCAAGTATTTCACTCTGTTTGATCATGAAATGGAAGATTGTCCTATGCTGATATCTAGGATACGTGACAAAGGGGCGCTACCACCTCCTGATGAGTCCCAAAAATGGACAATTATTTGGGCTCATTCAACCTCCTAAGTTGACTTAATCCACCATTCTCATTTGTTTATTGCATTTTTTTGATTATTTTTATGTTAAAAGAGTGAATTTGGTTAGTCATTATGCCAACAAGTCTAATGGGTGCTTTGTGTAGCCTTGTTGGTCAACTTGGAGACAAAATTGAAGGTCTTAATGAGCACTTGGCAGCCAAATTCGTGGGAGAACAAGCTAGAGGATTTGTAGGAAGGTGTCCCCCTCATTTATGGGTCCTTACCTCGAATTCTCCACCATCAGCTCGGAGTTCAAAGGCCACCAAATCAATGAGCACAAGGGCAGCCAAGCAAGTCAAGTTGGACTGCTGTTAACTACAAGTCTTGGGCAGTCAAGTCCCTAAATTCTAGGAGGATTGTTGGGTCCTCAATTTGTATAAATAAGAGGGCTTAGGGCCTCATTTTGGTTAGCCATTTGATAGCCATTTCATAGCTGGTAGTTAGTCATTTTTGTAGCTAGTTAGTCATTTTGTTTTAGCCATTAGTTAGCTAGTTTGTAATTCGATTTGTAAGCCAATTTGGCACGACATCAGATTATGAATAAAGAAGGCAGTTTGTGATCTATTTCTGAGTTTTCTTAGGAGACTATAGCTCTCAGGTTAGGGCCCAACCCGAGAGCCATAGATCCCCTCTACTGTAGTATTGTTTCCATTTCATTTCCAGCACTTTAAGTTTTCGTTTGCACATGCAATTCGAATTCCAGTTTGGTGATTTGGTTTTCTTATGAGTAGGATAGATTTTGCTTATGGTACAGTTGTTTCCACTTGTTTAGTGTAGCAGAGGATAGATACCATCAATTGGAGCTCCAGCAAAACGGTTGTTAAGGCTCACTGCCATCTCTCTTGAAGATTGGGGTGCAGTCCATAACTGGCCACCAAAAACACGCATTACTTTACTTGATGATTGCTGCAATACAGTCACGGTTTTGATTAGATGCTTCCTCGTCATTCACACCTGCACACATACTTTCATCACCGCCTCATACATATTTCTCTTCGCGTTTTGGATTGCTGTTCATTGAATTCATGGCATAAGTAATCTAGGTTGATGCATTTTCGGTTTGATGACAGTCATAGTCATTTGTTTCATTTACACTCCTCTCTCTCTCATTCCATTACCATCTCCTCCATCTTGATCACGCATGCAAGCATATCTCCTCGACCTTCACTTCGTTCTGTCTTCCACTCCTCACGTAGCTTCATTTCCTAACCTTTCATTGACATAACC
>APFE030532277.1:5950-29004 GCA_000404065.3 Pinus taeda | reverse complement strand
AAGTTTGTACGAACTACCGGGTTGATAAAATTAAGAGACAGGAAGCCCCAGGAGTTGTAGCATTATTGCTACAATACTGGGGCTCACCACCTCCACTGACTCAAAACCTACTGATGATGAGATCTGAGCAATGCGAAGTGGATCCAAACATGAATATCGTGCTCCAAAGTGGAATCACAATAGGAGATGACAAGGGAAAATAACTCGAAGATAGTACATGGGTGCACACAGCTCCGACGAAGGAGGCTGAATTCAATTTGGAGTGTGCACGAGAAACCTTGATGGAAGCGAAGAAGAGCTTTGCTGAGGCCTCAACCTCAGGAAGCAAAGATAAGCCTGATCAGGAGATGGAACCTTCTATGCTTACAACCTTCTTGGAGACCTACATGAATCTATTGCACGATAGTAAGGCTATGAAGGGGCTGCAGGAGCTCATAAATAGATGTGTCAGAAACACTCCTGCTGCGCCACGCATAGTACAAAAGCCTTGTAAGCATAAAATAGGGATGGGATAGGAGATGAGCCTGACTGTGCAGATAGGAGAGTATGAAAAGGATCAGGTTATGTTGGACCTGAGGTCAGATGCAAATGTCCTACCTAAACAGACGTGGGAGCGGATGGGGAGACCCATGCTACAGTGGTCTCCGATTCAGCTAAGGATGGCGTCAAATGCGAATTTCCTACCTAAACAGACGTGGGAGTGGATGGAGAGACCCATGCTATAGTGGTCTCTGATTCAGCTAAGGATGGCGAATCGATAGAAGATCATACCCATGGGGCGGCTTCAAGGAGTGACTGTGGATATTGAATGTGCAAGTGTGCTGGCTGACTTTGAAGGGATAGAAATTGTGGACGACAATAATCCCTACCCTGTACTCCTTGGGATTGATTGGGCTATTTATATGAATGGGATAATAAATTTAAAGAAGTGAAAGATGATATTTGAGGAGAAATCGCTACGTGTGATAGTACCCCTAGATCCTGCTAAGGGATCGCGCTATACTGAACCAGTCTGCGATTATGAGAGCGATGATGATCTGGACTGTATCTATAAGATAATAGCGCGAGACCAAGACTGGTTGAATCCAATAGTGGATGGACTGATTATATGGGATCACAAGAGTTCATGCACCTCAGACTCTGTTGAAGAACTAGAGCGCTGGAAAAATCAGTTACATGAAGTAACTACGTTGAGCTGTAACATGATGACTTGGTTGCTGCACTATGTGTCGTCAGAGGTAAGAAATATGCCCACTTATGATGGCCTGAATGATATAGATATTTTTTTGGATGCATTTGAAAGGGAGGTTCCTAAAAAGCAACACTCCAGGTGTTGGACTGGGAAATGCGCGCTACACCCGCAAGATGGTGGGGTACGCACAAGGGAAGCTTTGATGATTGGCGTGAATGTAGGAGAATGTTGAGAACTCACTTTGGGAAGCTGAAGATGCGAATGATAGAAAAGTATGATGGGTAGGATGATCCACGTGCGCACTTGGCCAAATGGGCTCAGGCTTATGGAGAGAAGCCCCAACCTGAATGGGTGAACTTGTTCTATCACACACTGGATATTGTCTCGATGAACTAGTATGTAGAAATAGATCTCTACCATAGTACAGGTGAATGGGATATTCTGAGCAAAGGATTCATAATGACATTCAATTTTGAAGATGGGTTTGACAGTATTGATGAAGTGCTACAAGAGGTGAAAGCATCAATCTTTAGGATACCGCAGGATCCTCTAGACCTGATTCAGTTTGAATGGGCTACTCAGCTGAGTCACACACTGGAATGTTATAATGTAACTGCTGAAGAAGAGGATGAGAATTCATGAAAGATTAAAATCCATGAAATAGAAGGTTATCGCGAGGTTGAAGGGCTGCAGGTTGAGAATCCGGATATAACCGCGCCACTGAAAACGAAACAAGTAAACATTGGTACGGAGGCAGAGCCCAAATTCGTGAAGATTGGAGATCATTGGGACGATGCAACGGTGGATAAGGTTGCTGCATTTCTCCGTGAATATCATGATTTATTCCCTACCAAGTTTATGGATCTGAAGGGGATAATCAGGTACCTAGGTATGATGAAGATCACGTTGAAACCCAATGCGAAGCCAGTTAACTAAAGGCCTGATTGTCTCAATCCAAAGTATAAGGAAAAGGTTCACTTAGAGCTATATAAGATGCTTGCGACAAAGATTATTGAACCTATGGAAGAATCTGGCTGGGTAAGCCCAATGGTGGTACAGGAGAAGAAGCATAAGGATGAAATAAGGATATGTGTGGATCTCAGAAAGCTAAATGATGCTTGTGTACATGATCCTTTCATGGATTTGCTCACTGATGAAGTGTTGGGCAATATAGGTAGCTAGGAAGCATACTCCTTCACTGATGGGTTCTCAGAGTACCACCAGATCAAAATCACACCAAAGGATAGGAGCAAGGAAACCTTCACGAATGAGTGGGGTTGTTTTCAGTACAGTGTAATGCTATTTGGATTGAAGAATGCGCCTGCGATCTTCTTACGTGTAGTCATTACGACATTCAAGGAATTTATTCATAAGTTCTTGGAAGTATACTTTGATGATTGGATTGTGTTTGGGCTGGTGAAATGCCATGTAGAAAGCCTACGCCTAATGTTGGATACCTGTCAAAGATATTGGATCACGCTTAATCTGAAGAAGTGATTGTTTTGTGTTCCTTTTGGGACCCTACTGGGTCATGTGGTTTGCAGACAAGGATTGATGGTAGACCCCATGAAGATCATGGTGATACTAAACTTGGAAGTGCCAAGGAGTGTGAAACAACTGCATGCTACCCTAGGACATACATGATATTATAGAAAGTTCATCAAAGGCTATCCCCAGATCACCGCGCCTATGGAGAAATTTTTGAAAAAGGATGTCACATTCTGCTAGAACAAAGATTGTAAGAAGAGCCTGGATGTATTGAACAAAAAGATGGTCACTGCGTCGATCCTATTCTTCCCGGACTCGAAGAAGGAGTTTCATGTACATGTTAACGCATGATGTACAGTGCTAGGAGAAATATTGACACAACAAGACATTGCAGACATCTTGATGGATGAAGAGGATGTGGGAGTTGAAGTCGAGGAGGTTGAAGCCCAGGGTGCAGACCCTATTACTTAGTTGCCAGAATATGTCCCTCCATGCAAGCCTAAGACCAAGATACCAAAGGACATAGATGAGAGCAAGACTCCCTTGCAAACCCCTCTGTTATAGGATGAAATTGTTTTCAATGGTCCACGCTTGGCATGAGTGCCACTATTGAAACTTGAAGACTGGGACTTTGCGGAGCACGAGAAGTTCCCACATCTAGTGACTGATCAGATAATGTGTTGCATCATTGAAATGAATATAGGAATGACCGCATTGGAGCCGTGAAGGTGGCTCAAGGGAGTAGAAAAGGCAGGGTTTCTCAACCTGATCTGGGTGGCGCACTACAACCGCACCACGGTAACAATTTTGGTCATCATGCAGCTTCTATGCTTGGTGCATGATGGGTGTCTGTAGCTGGAGGAGCCCATACCCATCACAGATAGGTTTATTCATTGGATAACGTGACTTCCATATACAGGAGAGAATCCAACCATGATCTTTTGGTGGAAAAGCTGGCGAACAGACTCTTGCGGAATCAATGAAAGAAAAATTTAAATTGGTGAAAAAACCACACGGATGAGCTATATCTAGCAGCTGCGACCCCACTGTGAAGGTAGCCACGTAGATATTAGCGGGGAAGGTGATGAGGAAGTGTCGCACCAATGAGGTGTCGACGCTTGTCATCGTGGTTGCAGCACAATCCATTGAAGGAGTCTAGTTCAATTGGTCAGACTACCTTCGCGAAGAGTTCCTGGCGAACTGCTGCGAAGCACAAGAGCTCAGCAAGATGTTCCACTATGTGTGGCTCTTGCTGTCAATTGTGCTGGTAGCATGGGAGCTGTTAGAGGACAACTAGTTCCCTTTAGTTGTGCCTGACCTCCCTAAAGCAATGAAGTACGCTTCACTGTGGGTGACCAAGGACATGCATCAAGTCAGGGACAAAAAGATCTTTTGGATCTTGATGGAAATGAACATACAAATGGCTATCAATTGCAAGCTGTGATTTTTGCCTATGGTGTATGCCAACTTGCAGGGCTATGCTGAGTTTAAATAAGACTTGCATCAAGTATCCATTAGGGCGCAGAAGGACCCTACGCAAAAATGGTACGAATTGCCATATCTGGCAACGAATGATGTCATTGATGCGGTGCTTGATCAATAGCCAGTAGAGGGGCACTCTACAACAGATTTGGCGGTGGGCAGAAGCAAGCCCGCCACATAGAAGAAAAAGGAGGAGGCCAAGCTTAAGATGACACAACTGGCCGAAAAGAGGAAGAAGGAGGCTGCTAATAAAGCTCAAGTGGAGCACGAGGCCATGCAACAGACATGGAATTAGACAGGTGGGACAGAGCGGGGCTTTGACAAAGGCGCGAGGTCGCCTTCACTTGAGACCAAGGAAGAAACAGATGAACAACACGGTGCGTACCCTCAAGAGACGTCCGCCCGCATCAAGTGCCCAAGAGAGCTAGAGAAAGGAGGGCCCAGGAAGAAATCAAAGGCGACCAAGACCTCGCTCGACCCCAACACATTACCAAAGGGCAATTTACATGATATCAGTGACACAGTGGGGGATGTCACCATGGAGGACTTGCAACAGTTTGAACAACAACAACAGATCATCTTAGGGGCCATTGAGACAGGGTGGCAGGAGCTACAAACCCACGCATCGTAGACTGGCATGGTGTCTACTAGCCTGGCTATCGACACTTCAGAGGCTACCAATATGTTGCACACGAAGGCCTCCAGTGCAATAGTGCTGCTTGATGGAGCACTGACCACAGAGAATGAGGCTGACAAGCCCAATGTCAGTGCCTTAAAGGGAGTCCGGTTGAACCTAGAAGTGCTCCTGAGTGAAGCTCTCCACCTCTTACAGGATGGAATAATTCTAGAATTGAGGGCTCGTGAGCACCGCACCCTCCAGGTGATCAGTGAACAACAGTTTAATAATGATAAGATGGCCCTAGAGAGAAATGTTGCCATCACCGCTGAGACCAAGGTGACCAATCAGGGAAAGTTCATTTTGTAGGTTGTTGAGGAGGCCTGTAGAATGGTCCTAGAGTTGGCCATTCTGGAGGAGGAGCCAGTCGAGGTACGCATCCACAAGTTGGCGTCAAGGGTGCTGACACTCGGATTGAGATGGCGTTGGTTCAATTAGAGTTGAACCTGTAAATTATAGAGTTACATTTGAGGGACCAACCTTCAACTCCATTAGAAGTGAAGGAATAATATACAACCATTGTCACAGAAGCAGTAGTGGCGGTGGACAGTACAGTAGCAGACTGCACAAAACTATTTGAGTAGTCATTTAAGGTCTTGACAAGCTTGTAGGAGGACCCCAATGTATAGAGGCTAGAGACAGAAGTGTGCAAGTTACAACAACGCTACGATGAGATTAAGGGCACAACACGAACCATTGCACTGAAACAGAGACTAGCCAAGCTGCAGGAGGCCAAGCAGCTGAAGGAACAGGTGGACGCAGCGCTGCACAAGGAAGATGTGCCCAAGGCGAGACTAAAGCCCTAGCTAGATGAGGCTTACACAGTGGTAGGGAATATCAAAGGCAAGCTTGCAACTCTGTAGGCAACGCAACAAAAGCTTCAGGATGACAGTGCAAGAGTAGTGACCGAGAAGACAGTGGAAGACGTGAAGCAGGCGGTAGCTCAGTGCACGACCGAGGTTGCGGTCATACAGGTCGAGCTGGAAGGAATTCGCACAAAGATCTCCACACCTACTGAGTGACTCAAGGGCGAGTCACGATGTTTGTGTTGGGGGCCTATTGGGAATGAGATCCCCTAAAGGGCAGTTTTGGGGCTAAAAGCCCATGTTTGAGTCAAATTTTGTAATAAAATGGTAAAGACTCCACATTTTGTGATCGTGGAGCGCGAAGGTGTCCTAAGTAAAAAACGGTTGTCCACCCTTAGTTTTGTAAGGTAAAGCCGGCTGTAAGAGATCTACCCATGGTCTGTGGACCATGTTATTGTATAAAAAGAGCTAAGCTCTAAGTAGTTAGAGTAATAAACCATGAAAGAGAGTCATAGCTCTGAAGTAAGAAGTCTAAGTTTTGGGTCGTAGCATAGGTAGAGGCTCTGCAACTGAGTGCGTAGAGGCCTAGGGTAGAAGTCCACAACTGAGTATGCGAACCCCTGTAACTGTGTGCGTAGGGTGGATAGAGTCTATAATCACTTGGAAGAGATTAATAAAGAGAAGTATTCTACAATTTCTATGTCTTTGTTCTGATTAATGCATCTTGTCATTTTATTTATGAATTTCCTTTATAATGCTTATATGGTGCACAAACATGTATAATTATGTTGGATAACTGAACAAATATAAGACTATCTGTTTACGTGGTGCTAACTGTGAGTATCTAATAAGACAAGTACGATTCTTAAGATAACTTGACAATCTATGCAATATGCTGCCGTAGTAGCGCGAAAGAGTCTAGATTTAGGGTTAGGGCTGCGCAAAGGTCAACCATATCCTTTCGCGGAGGTATGGAAGGGAGGAATAAGGGGTTAGGTAGACAGATCCCTAGGACTAAGTGACTTGTGTGAATGTAGGAATAGAGGGAATAAACCGACATCACGACCATCTCAAGGTGCAAAAACTTAGTTCCAGCATCCCCCCATACTGCTTCTAGTGAGGCTTCGGTCCGCGCTCCGCAAGTTGATGCCGAAAGGGCCAATAGTTTAGGGATTTGTTTGGCTAATTAACAATGAACATGGGTCAGGTCCCCTAAAGCCAGCACCTAAGGAGGATGCCACATGTGAGGGTGAACAAGTGTTGCAACATCCAACATTGCAGTTGCTTGAGGAAAAGATAATTCTTTCGGGGAGGATTGTGATATCCCCAATTTCCTAAATTGCTGAGGAATAACCAATTTTGACAATTTTGGAATTGGAGGTATTTTTTAATTTGAGACTTAGGATAAAAAGGGAAATATCTCAGCCTTAGTGGAATGTGGGGGCCACAAGGAGAGAATTTGAACTTCCAAAGGAAATTCACACTTGTGGAGGAGGAGAGAGAAAAAGGACGTGTAAGCTAGTGGAGAATGGGGTCCACCAAGGGAGAGAGGACCAAAAATTATAAATAAGACTAAGAGGCTCTCATTTTGGATATTTTGTCTATCTATCTTGAGAAATCAAACTCTCTTGTAGTTTTTGAGCACAGGAAGAGGAGTGTTATTGAACACAGGAGTTCCAAGTGGAATTCCACACTCATTTCAGAGAACTTCAAGTGCCTCCATAGTGAGGAAATTTGGGGAGTCCAATTAAGGATTTCCACATAATTTAATTGCACGTGTTCACCCAGTTCTACACACTTCTTTGGTGGAAAGGTAGTTCAAGTTTATCATTATAGGACCAACTATTGTGGTCTAGAGTTGTGGCTATTTTGTAGGTGATTTTCTCTATTGGCACTGGTGATTTTGAGGTGGATTTGCAGGGCTAGATATTAGCACTATTTTGGGGTCAAGTTTCTTATTTTTGGCAGTGCAAAGATCCCACTAGAGAAATATACGTAGAGGAAGGCTTGTCTTCCGAGGAGTTCAAGCTACAGGATTAAGGTACTTATGGAGGAAAGTTTGCAGGGATTTTTGAGGCACTTCAGTGGAGGATTTGGGAAGAATTCAATGGAATATTTATGAAGTTTCTAGAGCCTACCGGAGAGGGTAATTCACAGTTTTTTTTAGGCTTCTAGGTTAGCTGGAATCAATCCAAACCCTTTCTAGGTTTTTGTGGGTTTGGTGTGAGGAGGATAGGGTTATTTTTGCGTAATTTTTTTGGGCAATATTGAGGGGAAAATTCTAGTTCTATTACAATAAGGGTTAGCAAAATTTCTCAGAGGTTCATAGATTTTGTGGGGAGCCATTCCAACACTTAGGTCATCAGTCTTTTACTTGGATTTTATATAGCTTGCATAAGCAAGCCCAGGGTTGCTTGTTCTCACTCGTTGTACCTAAATTTCATTGATATTAATAAAATGGATCAACATTTGTGTCTAATTTATTTGGTGAGCTGATTTTGCATGTGTTGTAAAAATTTTAATTGTTGTAGCTTAGTTCATGTTTTTGATATTCAATGTTGTTTCCTAGTTGGAATATTACACTGGTATTGGATAATGTTCTTGGGAAATTGTGGGCACAAGAGCAGGTGATGCCACTGAGATACAATGAAATAAGTTTTCATAGAGGAAGAGGCTATGGAAAAAGAGGTTGAGGTTGCGGAGAGAGTCTTGACCTCTTTTTGGATACTGAGCTTGAACACGTTGTGGAGCATACAAATTGGGACATAAAATACATGGAGAAACATGAAAACAATGTGTAACCTGAGCGAGGTGGAAATGGGAAGACTATAGAGGAGTTTGTGAGGAAGAACAAAGTGATGATGGACATCGTAATGTATTTGGTGGGAGTGAAATTGAAAAACCAACAAGGTCAAGAAAATAATGGGGATGGTGGTTCTTGTATAGGAGAGGGAGGCTATGAACATGTATGTAGAACCCAACAAGACCACACCCATACGTATGTCTAGTCAAGCCGTCCTACCATGCATCAATTTATGGATGAACCTATGAGGGAGAGAGGGTAAAATACCTTTGTAGATCTATTTAGATCCTTCTCAGATGGGGTTAATGAGTATGATGCATTGGACCCCAAGGTTAGGAGGGATCTATCATTCAAAGAGTTCTATCATTTTAAGGAGAAGAATAGGTCTACAGCTAGGACATCATATAGAGGGGGCCAACAAAATTGGGGTACACAGAAGTTGGCAAGGAAAATCACACTTCCAAACTTTGATGGGTTGGCTAGGAGTTCAGTAAGGGCATGTGTACAAAAGCTAGACACTTAACTCTATAGGAACCCCATTTGAGAGACATTTGTGATTAGATTCGTCACCTTTCATTGAGATGGTGATGCACAGGAGTGATGGTATCATGGGTTGGTTATGCTAGGGAATGCAACCATCACCTATTACACTGAGTTCTCAAGGAGACTTAAACAAATATTTGATTGTAAGGACCCAAAGTTGCACTTCTAGGAATTGTAAAATCTTAGGCAGATAAGCAGTGCTAAGGTGTATATGTTAGAGTTCTAGAGGTTGGCCATGGTGGTTTTTGACATATCCAAGGTGAGGCTGATCATGCTATTTTTTGAGGGGAAATTATAACCTTTGCATGGATGGGTGAGGGCTTATAGGCCTGTATCGCTACAAGACACTATCATTCAGACTAGGGGTATGCTTGATGTAATCCTTAAGACTAGATCACCAACACCTTCCAGGCCTACCTTTCATCAAAGGGGTAGATATATTAGACCTCCACAGAGAGAGTTGATAGGATGAGAGTAACTTGATGATGAAACTAGAAGGTATCTCAAGAAGAGGAAGCTCTGCTTCACCTGGCAGGAGCCCTACGCTTTGGGACACATATGCACTAAGGAAAATGTCCATTATATAGAGGTTTTCTCATACATTGAACCAAAGGAGGATACAAAGAATTAGGTTGTTGGAGGAGAGGGTGAGCCTTAGGGCATAGGAGGAGACTCAAGTTTCATAGTTCCCATAGGTAGTGTCATTGCTTCACTCAAGGGGGTTCCAAGGTATTTGACATTGCAGATCAAAGGCACGATACAAGGATAATGTGTGTCAATGTTAGTAGAGTGTGGGGCTACCCAAAAATTCATTGATGCATAGATGGTGGAGCAGAGAGGATACCCACACAGACCTTTGAGGGCTTTTTAGTGTTAGTTCTAGGGAACCAGACAATGCAATATACTAGATATGTCCCAAGGATGACCTTGACCATGGGGAACCATTCAGTGACCACTTATTTGTAGTGAACATGCCATACACCAATGTAGTGATGGGTGTCGAATGGTTGTAATATATTGGGTGTGACACTACATATTATAGAGCGTTGGAGATGGAGTTTATGGGGATTGTATCAGCTAACCAGATGGAGGTAAAATTGAGGCATGGGACATAGCCTGGGTAGTGGAGCTTAGGATCTTAGAGACATGGAATCAGGCACAACAACCTCATTCAATTATTTTAGCATTCCTGGAGAGAAACTGGGAAATATTTGGAGACACTCCTCTAGTCTATCCACCAGATGGGGGGTTTGAGCATACGATTAAGCTGGAGGATGGGTACATGTAGTGATTACTACTCCCTATAAAAATACCAAGGCTTACCTGGATGATATTGAGTGAGCCATACAAGAGTTGTTGGCCTTGGGACACATCCAATTGAGTTCCAGTCCCTTTTCTTCTTTGGTGGTAGTGGTGAATAAGCAAGATGGGAATTCGCACATGTGCATAGATTATAGGGCCCTGAACAAGAGGACGTTGAAGAACTGATACCCCATTCCATGAATTTATGATCTGATGGAAGCGATTAGAGGAGCCAATAACTTATCTAAGATATATTTGTGCTTAGAGTATCATCAGATTCAGGTGTGGGAGTAAGACATCCTGAAGACAACGTTCTAGCGCCACTATGGGAATATTGAGTTTCTAGTTATGCCCTTTGGGCTAACCAATGCTCCAACTATTTTCCAAATTTGCATGAACCACATGTTCCTCAAGCAATTGTGCATGTGTTTTCTTGTGTTCTTCGATGACATAATGATATATAACAAGACTTGGGAGAAGAATCTTCAACACTTAGAGGAGGTGTTGCACATATTCAAGGAGCAACAATTGTAAACTAAGCTAAGTGTGACTTTGGCCAGATGAAGATATTGTATGTAGGGCATGTGATTGGTGATGATGGGGTGCATATACATAAAGAGAAGTTTCAAGCCATCCTGGATTGGCCTACTCCTAGCAATGTGATAGAGCTAAGTGGGTTCCTAGGCATATGCACCTACTACATACAGTTTGTGAAGGGGTTTTCAAAGTTGGCAACACCCCTCATATATATCATTAAGACAAGGAATTTTGAGTGGAGGGATGTAGCACAATAGGCATTTGAGTGCCTCAAGGTGGTGGTGAGTAGTTGCCTAGTGTTGGCATTGCCTAATTTTTCATAGCCCTTTGTTTTGGAGTGTGATGCTTTTGGTGAGGGTACTGGGGCCACGTTGATGCAGGGGGGATATCCTATAACCTTTGAGAGCCAAAAATTATAAGAATATGAGAAACCATATTCTATATATGATAAGTATATGTTGGCCATCATGCATGCCTTGGCCAAGTTCTGGTAGTATCTAGTGGGGAACAAGCTCAAAGTGAAGATTGATCATAACAATCTTTGATTCCTCTTGGAGTAGAAGGAGCTTAACGATCAATAAAAAAAGTGGGTCAATAAGATCCAAACATACAATTTTGAGATAGGGTATGTTAAGGGCAATCATAATGTGGCGGTAAATTCACTATCCAGGAGGCCCAAAACACTTTGTCTCATGTGAATCACCCATGATTTGAGAGTGCAATTATTGGTTGAGTACTCTAAGAATAAACAAGAACATGAGATCTTAGATGGCATATTTGGGGATGACACGTACATGGTGATGGACAAGGTGATATATTATAAGGACATGATCTACTTAGTGCTAGGGTCACAAATATGATAGAAGATTATGCATGTAGCCCATGACTCACCTATAATAGGAGATCAGGGGTTCCTTAAGGCTTACTGGACTTTCAAGGAGCGTTTCGCTTGGAGGGGTATCAAGGGGAAAATCTTGAGATATGTACAAGAGTACAACTCCTGTCATAGGAATAAGGGGGAGCACACATGTTATCACTTAGAGAAAACCTTGGATGTGGTGAAAAAATCTAAGGTAACCTCTAATCGCTTTGGGATTGAAATTTCCCCTTCATTCAGAGGGGGATCTCTCCTCAAACTCATTACCATAGGTCACAACATTAGAAAGTTAGTTAAAATATGGCCATATCAATGTAAAAATTGTTGATGTTGGTTGGATTAAGGAGAAAAAGACATACCATGGGTGATGGAGTCTAATTTGGCTTAATATATGATCACACTAAAACATCTAGCAAAGGAAAGGTATTTGAGAAAATATGAATCATTGGTTTGTAGTAATGAAAGGAGAAATGTGAGAGAAACAATCCAATGAGAAGGAGAATCAAACAGATGAATTCCAATGCTAACTTTAGAAAGAAGAGTGCAAAAAATTAAATCTATGAATATACAAACACAATGAATGAATTTTGCTTATATTATTTCATTTAATCATTAGAAGATGATACATCATGGTAAGAAAAGACACATAAGACAAGAGAAAACACATTCACAACACCCAACACATGAATCTTTGTTGTAGCTTCAGCTTTTCTTCATTAAAAATATCCCCAAAAAAATATAGAGCACAATAGTTTTTTAGCAAAAACCGAACCCCCACTATATCTAAAATAATAGTATTTGTAGAAAATTACATCAACAAACTATTTCTAGTTCCTAGGAAACAACATTCAATAATAAACAAAAATTAAGTCAAAATCTAGGAAAGGTTGCAAAATTTCTTGAATGTTGAAGGCTTGAGTCCAATCCCCTTGGAGTTGGGATTAATCTTTGACTTGGTAATATTTTTCTTTAAGATAACACCTGTTTCCAAATATATAAAATGATGATCTCTATCCTTAAAACTTGGAGTTGAGTTGCCACTTATCTCTTTTGGATGCCTTTGAATACTGCCTTGAAATATGGAAAATTGATTGTATATATTTTGATATCGATATGCTCAAACACTGATTTTGTGCCCTCAAATCCTGAATGTTGGGATATCTCCTTCTAAACTTCCCAAAAATTTTCCACTGCGCATATTCTTTGTAGTTTCTAATCTTGAAGTATACCAAATATAAATACTATCATTCTTCAACATATCTACAATTCTACAAAGCATGTCAAAATTTGTAACTTCAAGGAAAAATTAAGCTTCATCATGATCCTCACAAATAATTCATTATCTCTTTTGTAAAGCATTACTTCATCTTGAACCTCGCAGGAGTGTCTGAAGGAATATTAGCATCAATTGAATCAAATAAAGTAGAGTAGTTTTGCAATTCTTGCAAGAAGCATCCTTCAAATTTATGTAAACTTGTTGACTCCACTAGTGGCAATAAAATATTCAAAATTTATTTATGTAGAAATATGGGCAGGGTCCATTGAGGCATTCTCCTCACGGATCATTACTTTGCTACGGGGCCCACAATATTCAGTAGCAGAAGGATAAGTGTTAGTAAGATATTGAGGAGTGAAAATAAGTGTTGATAGCAAAGCATGAGGCTCAGTAGCAAAGTCAACATCAACACACTTTTCCCAGTAGACAGTGGCAGACATAGTTGATTCCGTTTTCATTTTTTGAATGCTTTCCAGTTGCATATGTTGTAGTAGCAACAACAAAAATGATAAGTGTTGCATTCAATACATTCCAAAGGTGTTGGATTGGGTTAGATGTGAATCCCTTTCTTGTTGAGAGGGAGTGTTGAAAATGGAAACAAGAAAATCCTGATTTAATTTTCCCTTGAATTAAATTAGGAGAAAATTGTAATACCACATCCTAAGACAACAAGAATGAGTTAACTAAGTTAATTTCACTTAGTTGGCTCAGTAAATTCGATTTGAGGGTTTGAATTGAGTCATGTAGGGTGGTTCCTAAATTTTAGGATCCTAGGTTGAGTTTAATTTCAGTTGTAATAGTTTAATTCAGTTAAACTGGGTTAATGTCAGTTAAACTAGTTCCAATTGTTGGAGGAACTAGTAGGAGGTCTAGCAGTGAGGTGCAAATTCATGTGTTCAACCAGTTAACTGATAAATAAACTATAATTAACTCATGCATGCATGAAATTCGAGTTACCCAAGTGAGATTGGAGTTCAAGTGAAGTGTAGTATCAATTGCATAATTTTTCGACTTGTACAGGTGGTGCATGCAATCAGAAAAGGGCCTATGGTGATTGTGTAGTTTTGGATGAGGAATTTCCAATTTAATAGGGGACTAATTCCTATAGAAACAACCCAAGGAAATAGGGACTTGGGCATGCTTAGATTTGGTTAAGTATTGACCAGAGCTTGTCTAGGAAGCAGTGAGCTAGATTATACTTATGCAAAGATTGTTTAGGCTTGAACAAGCATTGTATTTCTTCTCTATTTTTTCTAATTTAATGCAATGTACAGATAGGAAGGGGTTTTGAGCAACAATATTTCCCCTAGATAATTCTCTGAGAATATGTGCAATCTTGTCTCATGTTTATGTTGTGATTTCTCGATCGATTAATTGTTTATGCTAATGAGTATAGTAGATTCAAGTCTTTTGTTTTAGAAAATTACATAAGTAGTTTGAATATACAAGGAATTTCTACAATTGAAGTCCAGGAGACCTTTTGGAATATGAAACTAAGAGTCATACAAATGTATTTATATCTACATCTTGTGAATAATAATGAATCTCATGAGTTTATATAATCTTTCCTATTGATTTTGTGTGTGTTTAACAATGCCATTCAACCTATGCAATGCACATGGGGGCTTCATGGGGGCACCAATACCATACCACAAGCATTCATATTGGGGGATATATATTGAGGAAGAAATGAAATAATATATTGATCATATAATAGGGGGAAAATGGTTTTAATATTTTCAAGTGTAAAATATGGAGAACAAAGTTAATGAAAAACTATAAAGGGGTATAAAAAAATTTAATGAAAAAATGAATACCTACAATATCTAGTGAAAGTAGGGGTTTTTTAAATTGGGAAAGTGTAATGGGTTCATATTGGTATGGGGTTAAATATTGTGATTTTTAGAGGTATTTTCCAATATGCAATCAAATTTGGGGTATTGTTTAGTATGCCGTGAACACACGTGATATGTCAGAACTTCATTGAGTGAAGCCCTCGTGGCAATGCACCAACTACATTTTGAGGTTAATAAATGATATATTATGCCCTTGTATATATTAATTTGTTATTGTCTATTTGGATGATATACTGGTATATAGTGCTACCTAGGAGAATATCTCACATTTGATGCATGAAATGTTCGGTGCCTACTAATGCTTCTAATATTAGGATTTTCATTGGGGTGGCACAATAATTAAGGAAATTCATAGCCCCATTTTTAGTAGTAGCAACACCACTCCACACCATAATAGCAATTGGCAAGAGTTTGTAGTGGGAAAGGGTCAATAGTGGGAAAATGGTTTTAATATTTTCAAGTGTAAAATATGGAGAACAAAGTTAATGAAAAACTATAAAGGGGTATAAAAAAATTTAATGAAAAAATGAATACCTACAATATCTAGTGAAAGTAGGGGTTTTTTAAATTGGGAAGGTGTAATGGGTTCATATTGGTATGGGGTTAAATATTGTGATTTTTAGAGGTATTTTCCAATATGTAATCAAATTTGGGGTATTGTTTAGTATGCCATGAACACACGTGATATGTCAGAACTTCATTGAGTGAAGCCCTCGTGGCAATGCACCAACTACATTTTGAGGTTAATAAATGATATATTATGCCCTTGTATATATTAATTTGTTATTGTCTATTTGGATGATATACTGGTATATAGTGCTACCTAGGAGAATATCTCACATTTGATGCATGAAATGTTCGGTGCCTACTAATGCTTCTAATATTAGGATTTTCATTGGGGTGGCACAATAATTAAGGAAATTCATAGCCCCATTTTTAGTAGTAGCAACACCACTCCACACCATAATAGCAATTGGCAAGAGTTTGTAGTGGGAAAGGGTCAATAGTGGGCTTTTAAGTAGCTAAAGAAGAAGATCATTCAAGAACTAGTTCTAGAATTACCAAACTTGTAGCAACCCTTCGAAGTGGAGACAGATGCGAGTGGGTATACTATGGGATCAAGTTTGGTGTGGGGAAGAAGGCGTGTATGCTACCATTTCAAATTGTTTCATGGGATAATTCTTATACCCTACCTATGAAAAGGAATTTTATGCCCTTGTGCAAGTTGTGAAGAAGTGGAAGCATTATTTGATAGGAAGGATAGTATTCCACACACATCACCAACCACTACAATACTTGTAATCCCAGAGTAAGTTGTAGCAAACTAGAAAATACACGTGGATGGTGTTTTCATAACAATTTCATTTTAGTGATCAAGTACAAGAAGGGTAACACAAACAAGTTGGATGACATGCTTTTAAGGCCGCCCACATCAAATATCACATCTTTGGGAAGTTTTATGCACATGGAGCCATTCACCCATGATGCATACAAAGAGGCGTATTTAGAGGGTGAGGAATTTAAGGAGGTGTTTTAGTTATTGAAGAGTTAGATTCATGTGCACTACAGTGACAAAATTGTTGACTATCATCTCCAGGATGGGTTACTTTATACAATGGATAAGTTATGTGTTCCTAAAGTTGCGCAATTTAAGTAGTCAACAAGACTTTGATGAAACTTTTGAAGGGTTATAATCAAAATCATTTGAATATTTGGGATGAAAATATGGCAGATGTATATGACTCTTACAACAGAAAAATCCACACTTCTATTGGTAAGTCCCCATTTGAAACCTATTTTGGATATTTTCCACCTTCACCTTTGGATATTGCATATGGGAAGCAATGAGGAGTAACAAAGGATCTTATATGTCATGCCTTGAGGGCTAAAAAAATGTAGAGAAGATCAGATGTATATATATATGTATATTTTATATATATATATATGTTATATATATTATATTTATATATATATATATATATATTAAGTGTAGGAGACACTGCATAAGTCACAGGAAAAATACAAGATCATGCATGATCAACACATAATAAAGGAGTCTTTCAAGATGGGAGGTCGAGTATGGTTACAATTAAATAAGGAGAGGCTATAGGGTCCCGATAAGAAAATCAAGGCTCTGCAATATGGTTTATTTGAGATATAGGAAAAAGTGGGAGATAATTCCTATAGACTCAGTATACCCCCATATTGTGCATTTACTCACTTGTTAATGTAGATAATCTAAAACTCTACAATCCTTCCATGCTAGACCAGGAAGAGGAATAGATCCTACATTATGTGGAGGATTTGGCACCAAATGCTTAGGAAGAGTTGATACAAGATGCAATTTTGTAGAATAGACCCATAACTACAAAGTAGGGGCACCAAGACCTTTAGAAAATTGTGTTGAAAAGGAAACTTCAAGGCAAAGCTAAAAAGGTACACCCGAGAAAAGTGGAGGAAAAATTTCCTCACCTTATTTATCTGAATATTTTGGGCACAAAAAGCCTCCAAAAATGGGTAGGAGTGATCCATATTGGATCATTACATTTTTTTCATCTATATCGATGCTTTCAGAGTGGAACAAATGGAGGAATCAACTCACAAGACCATTTTCACCTTTCTTCCTATTCTACAAACAAAGACTTTTCTAGTGATGTAAGAATTGCCTCAATTAGAGTCCATTTTTACTTTTAAGTGTCTTCCTATTAGGTATGGATACCATTTATTAACTAAATGTAGTATGGCCAAGATTTATTTTTCATAGATGGGTATGAGTAATTTCTTTCCTTTAAGTTCACTACTTTCAAAGGTAAGGGGTATTCCTTCTTGCATTGAAACGACACCGACGCCTTAGCCGAGACATCACACTCCACAATAAATATTTTTTTGAATCCAACAACAACCAAGATGGGATTTGTACACATATCCTCTTTAAGTTCTTCTAACTTTTGTTGCTTCTTTAGTCCAAGAAAATTCTTCCTTGTTTAATAATTTTGTTAGAGGTGTTGTTATTTACCCATAATTCTTGACAAATTTGTGGTAATATCTTGTCAATCCTAAGAATCTTCTAAGTTTCTTCAAGTATTTTGGATTGGCCATTCCCTTATAGCTTTTATTTTATTAGGATCCACCTTGACACTATTGTGTGATACAATATGACCCAAACATTCCACTTCTTGAACCCGAAAGGCACACTTGAAGTGATTTTCATATAGTTTTTTCTCTTCCATTTGTGTCATGACCTTGTCAACATGTTGTACATGATCTTCCCAAGATTTGTTGTAAATTAGTATGTCGTGAAAAAATACTATCACAATTTCTCTAAGAAAGGGTTTGAAAATAGAATTCATAAAGATTTTAAAGGTTAAAGGTGCATTTGTAAGTCCAAATGGCATAATTAAAAAATTGTAATGAACTTCATGTGTCCTAAAGGTTGTTTTGGGAATGTCTTGTTGACTCATTCTAATTTGATGATATCCAAAATGAAGATCCAACTCAATAAAGAAAATTGATCCATGTAATTCATCTAACAATTCATCAATGATAGGAATAGGATGTTGAAAAATGCAATAAGATCCTAATTTAATTTTGTCCTTGAATTAAATTGTAATTTTAATTCTCATAGCGACTTGTAATAGTTAACTAAGTTAATTTGACTTAGTTGGATTAGCTAATTTGAGTTGGGAGTCTATCTAGTGTCATGTAGATTGGTTCCTAAACTTTAGGGACCCAAGTTGAGTTTTTTTGAGTTGTATTTATTGAATTCAGTTTAACTGAGTTAAATTCAGTTAAACTAGTTCCAACTAATGGAGGAATTAGTGGGAGATCTAGTAGTGGGGTGTAACCTATAGTAGTGGGGTGTAACTAGCACTACTCAATAAGTAAACTAAATATTCACTCATAATTAACTCACGCATGTTAGATCAGAGAAAGACCCAGTTGAGATTGGAGTTTAGGGATAGTGTACTATCAGTTGTACAATCATCTGAATTGTACAGGTGGTGCATGCAATAAGAGGAATGCCTATGATGGAATTCTCAGTTATGGATGAGGACTTTCCCAATTAAATATGGGCTAATTCCCTAGGAAACTGCACAACGAAATAAGAGCTTGGCAGGAAGCAGATTTGGCTCAGTATTGGCTAGAGTTTGTTTATGAAGTAGTGAGATAGATAGAGATAGTGCAGAGGTTGCTTAGGCTTGAGAAACACATTGTAATTTTCTCATATTTTTTTATTAATTAATATATATATATATATTATATATATATATATATATTTATATTATCTATATATATTATATATTATATATATATATATAGTAGGGGTTTTTAGCTATGAATTTCCCTAGAAAAGTATTGTTTTATGCGTGATTGAATTCTTTCTCTTTTATCCTTTGTGATTTCATTGATCGTTTGTTGTTTCTGCTGATGAGTAGAGCAGATTCAAGTCAATTGTTTTAGCATATTACAATTTATAGTTTGAATCTATAAGAAATTCCTACATGGTATCAGAGTTGAAATCACTATAGAAGAGTAGAATATTAGTTTGTCTTTTACAGGAGAAATCAAATTTGCAGTATCATAATTTAGAGCTAGCAGGATGTCGTCCTATGGATTGAGACTCGAATATGCCCTTGAGGGTAGTTAGAACTATATTGCATGGAAGGATAGGATGGAGGTAGTATTGGAAGACAATGGGCTTAAGGAATTCATAGACAAATATATTCCTGAGCTAGCTGATGCTCAGGATCTAGCAGAGTGGAGAAAGTGTGTGGAAAAGGCGGGAAGGATTATCCTAGAAGGAGACTGAGATCATATTGTCTCAAACCTCCATGGTAAGGAAAATCCATTTGCAATGTGGAAGGCCTTGAAGGACCTATTTCAAAACAACAGTGACCACAAGAATTTGGCATTGAAGGACAAGCTCAGAAATATCAAGATGGAGAAGGGCGATACAATATCGAATTACTTGACCAAGTTCACCCAACGTCGGGATGAGATTGGAAGTGTCAGTGTTATAGTTGTAGAAGACGATATGGTGATCCTAACACTTCTAGGAATTCCAAAGAGCTGACACAAATACCAAGAATCATTTAATGGGAGGGAGAAGCTACTAGAGTGGGAGAAATTATCGTTTGACTTGGTACAAGAAGAGAACCGATGAAACACTAGAGATGGATCCTCATCCAAGTATGATGATGAGGATAACTCTGCCTTAGCTAGAAAGGTGAAGAAAGGAAAGGGGAAGTCATCCCATTCCAAATCAGATTCTAGTCAGGGGAAAGAAGAAGGACATGTCATAGATTAAATGTTTTCATTGTCATAAGATGGGACACTATGGCACAAATTATCCACACAAGAAGGCCGGTAAGAAGCCTTCAAGAGGAGCGATAGGTGAAGCTCTTGCTTCACAATTCAAACTGGATTTCACTCTCATCTCTTGCATGGGGACATCGGTGATGGGTAGTGTGTGGTACCTGGATAGTGGAGCCTCATTCCATATGACCGAAAATAAAGAGTTCTTCAGTGACTTAGAGGAGAAGGACATCCAAATGCACATCAATATGGGAGATGATGGGAGGTATAGCACGACCAACATCGGTACTGTTACCTTTCAGAGAGAGTTTGGTACTCCTCTCACATTAAAAGATGTCATGCATGTTCCGGGTTTGAAGAAGAATTTGGTTTTAGCTTCCCTGTTGGAGGATCGTGGCTACGATGTAATATTTAGAAAGGGAAAGGCTTTCCTTCATAACATAGCCTTTGGACAAGAGAACCAGATCAGGGTTCGAGTAAAGAACCTCTACAAATTTGATGTAGAATATTGCACTTCTTTAAGCACTAAAGTAGAGAAGGTGCGGAGCCGAGGCAACGGTGAGTTGTGGCATAGAATATTGGGTCACTTGCACCACAGAGCTTTGAAGATCATGCATCAAATTTCTACAGGACTTCCCAAGGGTACACTAGAGTAGAGAGACATGCAAAGGGTGTACATTGGGGAAGTACACTAAATCTTCCTTTCATGATAAAGATAGTTGAGCACAAGCGACCCTTTAACGAGTTCACTCAGATGTATGTGGACTGTTATCGATAACATCCAAGGCCAAGCACAGGTATTATGTAATATTTGTTGATGATTTTTCTTGTAAGTGCCAGATTTTCTTCATACAAATGAAATATCAGACATTTCCTAAATTTTTTGAATTTAAATTACTTGTTGAGAAAGATACTGTCAAGAAAGTTAAAGCTCTTGGAAGCAATAATGGTGGAGAATATGTGTCGAATGAATTCAAGAAATTCTATGCATCAGAAGGCATTCGATGGGAATTAATAACACCTCATAACCCACAGTAGAATGGGGTGTCTAAAAGGAAGAATAAAAGTATTGTGGGTGTTGCACGAGCAATGTTACATGATTAGGGCCTATCGTTGCACTTGTGGGTTGAAGCATGCAACACACCTATATATTCGTAGAACATAAGCCCTCATCAAATTCTCGGAATGAGTACACCAGAAGAAGATTTTTCTAGTAAGAAACTAGATGTGGCACACTTGAGGATATTTGGTTCATCAGTCTTCTGTCATGCTACCAAGGATTCATGGTAAAAGCTAGAGCCAACAACTGAGTTGGGCATATTAGTGGGGTACACTGATACAACTCACAACTATCGGGTGTACCTACCATCCAACAGGATGACAATGGTTTGTAGAGATGAGAAGTTTGATGAAGAGAAAGCCATGAGATGTTCCCTTGAGAGGGAGTTCAGTTACATGCAAATGAGGAGCTTTTATCTCCAAAGGAAAAACCTCAGGATGATGTGGAGCAACCACATGCAGAGGAGCAGAGAGTGGAAGCACCCACTCATGTAGAGACTTCCAGAGATTCTGAAAACTTGATGCATGATGCTAGAGAGAATGTTGGAGGACCCACATCACAATGCACACAGAGGTGGTCACTAGATCGGTACACTAGCTACATGGCTATCATGAGCGAGAGTGTAGAGATTGAGCCATCCTCTTTTGTATGATTCAGATTTTATTGGGAACACAACAAATTACAGATATAACCATAAATACAAAGATGTAGTGGAA
The DNA here is from genome assembly GCA_000404065.3 of Pinus taeda. Taxonomy (NCBI): domain Eukaryota; kingdom Viridiplantae; phylum Streptophyta; class Pinopsida; order Pinales; family Pinaceae; genus Pinus; species Pinus taeda. Next base: position 7,074 of record APFE030532277.1, on the reverse strand, counting down.
ATAACACTTCATTTCACTAATATCAAATTTCTAGGCCCCTATAATACTAATGATTCTCCCATTACTATTGTCATTGTCTCCCCTATTGTTATTTTTGTGCCCTTATGTTATTACTATTATGTCGACTTGATTATATTGTGACCCCTTAGACTCCTATATATAGAAGGGATGTTTAATCATTTGTATCATCCAAGAATTGTTCATTTGTGTAATGTAAAGGAGGTTTCCCCCTTGAAGAGGATGAATTCTAAGGCGTTGATATATCTTTTCTATCTTTTTGTGAGCTGATTTCCTAACATTTGGTATCAAAGCTTTGGAGTCTACGGTTTCGCTGCTCCAAACAAGTCATCGTGGCATTTTCGCTATACCTTTTTTTTGCGGCGTTTCAGAAGCTAAAAAAAACCCATTTGAGCCGAAATCTTTCTAAACTTTGGGTCCAAATGTCAGAGCTTGTATCACTATATTTGCGGAGATATGATCTGAGTAATTTAGGGTTTTGCAGACTCCCGAATTACATTCCAAACAAGTGACCTAGGGAAAATAGTCATAACTATTGTTTTGAGCATCAGATTCAAATTTCGTCAGAATTTTTAGAAAGAGGATGACTTGTAGTTTTCTGGGTATCAATTTTAGGTACTAAGATCAAAATAGTGACACGTGGCATGTCGTGCAAGTGTGCTCTACTGAACTAGTCTATAATCAGGTCACCGTAGGAGATTTGGCATAACTCTTCCTTGGAGAATCCAATCTTGATCAGACTTGCAGGGTTAGAAAGAGGACTCAAAGGGCTACCACAATATGAGATTTCAGATATTCAAGATCCGCAGTTATAGATATACAACAGATTCAATATCAAGCTCTTACAAAGTGATAAAAAAGGTGTGTAGTTTTTTTTTTTAATTTTGCATAAGATTGGTTTGAAAAATTAGTTTGAAGGAATTCAAAGGGAATAGTGAAGAATTATTAGCATTAATTAATGCCTCAGAGAAAGAAAATGGAAACACCTAGTAAGCAACCTGAAAGCTCTAGCATGACTCGTGAAGAAGAGGAAGAAATGCAACATGATGTATCAAAATTACAAGACCAAGTACAACAAATTTCACTCCCACTAAAGGTAAATGAAG
>APFE030532274.1:72745-91560 GCA_000404065.3 Pinus taeda | reverse complement strand
ATATCTGGTATGATTCCTGTGAACTCCTTGGGAGGATATTCATATTATCTTACTTTTACAGATGACTATTCTCGAAAGACCTGGATATACTTCTTGAAAAAGAAGGATGAAGTGTTCTCTTGGTTTCGACACTTCAAAGCCCTGATCGAGAATCAAACAGAAAAGAAGATCAAGATCTTAAGAACTAATAATGGGACTGAATATGAATCTAATGAGTTCCATGATTTTTGTAAAGAGGCTGGCATCAAGAGGGAGACTACTACACCACATACTCCTGAACAGAATGGTGTGGCGGAAAGGAAGAACCGCACGATTATGGAAGTTGTCCGGGCCATGCTACATGATCAAAGACTTCCGAAGTTTTTATGGGCTGAAGCTGCAAACATTGTCATATATGTACAAAATCGATGCCCTCATCAAGCATTGGGTTCCAAGACTCCTGAAGAAAAGTTCACTGATAAGAAACCTGATGTTTCTCATTTTAGAATTTTTGGAAGCCCTGTATATTTTCATGTGCCAAAAGAGAAAAGAAATAAATTAGGTGCATCTGGAAAGAAGGAAATTTTCGTGGGCTAAGGTGAAAATACTAAAGGCTATAGAATCTATGTAGCCGGTCAAAGGGAAGTCGTAATTAGTCATGATGTCACCTTTGACGAAGACATGGCTCTCAGCAAGGTGAACAACCTTCCGACTTTGAGAAGCTCTCAAGAAGCCGACACCAGGGAACCGAAAGAAAAGGATGATGAATCAATGCCTGATGTAGAAGAACCCATTGATCCGATTGATCCTCCTCCACATGAGCCTTCCTCTTCTAGGAAGAGGCCTTCATGGCTTAGGGGGCTACTTGATGATGCTGAAGGAGGAACCTTTCGTGAAAGTAAGAAACCTAATAGGTATCAGGGATACCTAACCATCATGAGCATGATCATACAAAATGAGCCTTCATCATTCTCAGATGCCGTCAAGCATCAAGTATGGAAGGATGCTACGACCAAAGAATATGAGTCCATTTATAAGAATGATGTTTGGGAAGTAGGGTCCTGAGACCCCAAGTACAAGACATGTTACGTCCAAATGGCTTACAAGATAAAGCATGTAGCAGATGGAAGTACGGAAAAGTATAAGGCTCGTTTTGTTGCTCGTGGTTTCTCCCAGAAGGAAGGTATAGACTATGATGAGATATTTGCACCTGTTGCCAGATATACGACCATCCGTTCGATCATAGCCCTCACTGCTTCACAAGGATGGAACCTACATCAGATGGATGTCAAGACCGCGTTCTTGCATGGCTTGATCAAAGAAGAGGTCTACGTGGAGCAACCCAAAGGATTTGAGATTTACGATCGAAAATCTCATGTATGCAGGTTGAAGAAGGCTCTCTATGGGTTGAAGCAAGCACCCCGAGCATGGTATGAGAGGATCGACAACTACTTGATGAAGCTGGGATTCACTAGGAGTGAAGCCGATCCTAACCTTTACTTTAAGGTTGAAGATGATAAACCTCTCATACTAGTGTTGTAAGTGGATGACCTCTTTCTAACAGGTGCAGACCCTCTCATTCACAAATGTAAGAGGGAGTTGGCTTCTGAATTTGAAATGAAGGACCTAGGACTGATGCACTATTTCCTAGGACTTGAAGTGTGGCAGAAGCCAGGGGAAACTTTCCTATCTCAAGGAAAATATGTTGTGAAGATATTGGAAAGATTTGGTATGGTGGACTACAAGCCTGTAACTACCCCGATGGAGCTTGACTTCAAGAAGTTAAGCGGTAGTGTTGCTGGACTTGTTTTACGAAATGCTACCGAGTATCTACAACTCGTCGAAGCATTAATGTTCTTAGGGAACTCTCGTCCAGATATATGCTTCAGAGTCAACACATTGAGTCAACATATGGTTGAACCCTACCACATACATTGGATTGGTGCCAAGAATCTGTTGAGATATCTTCGTGGCACTATCACTTATGGGTTAAGATACACTGTCGAAGATGTGAGACTATTTGGATACACAAATGCTGATTGGGCAGGCAATGTGGAAGACCGTAAGAGCACTTCCGGGTGTTGTTTCTCCTTGGGATCTGCTTCGATATCCTAGATGAGCAGGAAGCAAAAGTTGGTGGCCTTGAGCACTGCCGAAGCAGAGTATATTGCTACCAGCATGGCCTCCTGTGAGGCAGTTTGGTTGTGAAAGCTCTTCAGTGAGTTGTTTGGATTTACATTGGATACCACTGTGATCCTTTGTGACAACCAGAGTGGGATTTATTTGTCAGACAATCCCGTATTTCATGATCACTCCAAGCATATCGATATCAGATACCACTATATTTGAGATATGGTGCAGCGGGGAGCTATAAGGCTCCAACATATCGATACAGATGAACAGGTCGCCGACATTCTGACAAAACCCCTTAGGAAAGTAAAATTTCTGACTTTCCGAGAACAACTTGGAGTTGTTCAAAGACCCTCTGATGAGGGTCATGTATGATGCATTGAGCTTTGGGAGCTACAGGGGGGTGCGGGGTGCTTCTTGGAGCAGCATATGACCACAAGATGATTCACTATCCCCTCGCGGTATACATGTACAACCCGTGGCGACATTGTAGCAGGATTGATGTGTTCTCCTGTGAGGCCTGGATTGATGTGTTCTCCATGGCGGCCTAGATTGATGTGTTCTCCATGGCGATTGTAGCAGGATTGATGTGTTCTCCTGTGAGGATAGGATTGATTAGTTCTCTGTCGAGGCATCCTACCCATGCACTCTAGGACTCATGGGAAGTACCTCTCATCTGATCAATGAGCAGGGAAATGAAGTTAGGGATCATGGTAGTACTGATGGACACATCGTTGTATCTACCATACTCCCTACACTAGGATGACCTCCATTGATCTAGGATCAATGGCACTGGTGTGGGACCAGTGATAGGAGTTGTACCATACTATGACACTAACTTCAGGTCGGTTGAGATTGGTCTGGGACCAGTGGTACATACTCTGAGACTGACTTCGTGTCAGTGCAGTACTGGTCTGGGACGAGTGAGAGTGGTACATACTATGACGCTGACTTCGGGTCAGTTGAGACTGATCTGGGACCAGTGGTACACTCTCTGAGACTGCAATACTGGTCTGGGACCAGTTGTAGGAGTGGTACTTACTATGAAGCTGACTTCGGGTCATTTGAGACTGGTCTGGGACCAGTGGTACGCACTCTGAGACTGACTTTGAGTCAGTGGAGGATGATGCTGGTCTAGGACCAGTGGAGTTGTACTCACTATGACGCTGACTTCGGGTTGGTTGAGGCTGGTTTGGGACCAGTGGTACATACTCTGAGACTGACTTTGAGTCAGTATGACACATCCTCGATCATTTCTTCTTCTTCATAATTCGGACAAAAGCAGAGCAGAACAGAACAAAGCAGAGCAGCGCATAACAGAGCAGAGCCGTACAGATCAGTACAGGACAGAACAAGACAAAGCAGAATAGGCAGAATAGAGCAGAGCAGGGCAAGGGTCAGGCTGTACAGGGCAGTGCATTTGATGGATGAATAGCAACGACCGGTAGACAGATTGCAGATGAAGTTCTCCCTAGTTGAGAGGGAGTGTTAAAATTGGCAACTAGGGAAAAACTTCATGTGGGTCATCTTATTCATGGCTGATAATATTTTTATTAGATTCCTCTCGTCGAGAGGTGTAGGATTGATATAAAAATCATCTGATTCCGATAACTATTCATGGAGATATGAATTTATTTTGATTATGGAATTATTATCAAGCCGACCTACAACTCATGTAGGCTCAAAAGCCCAACAGTGGCATCTATTCAAACACCAACGTTGTGTATAAATATAGGACTTTTTCTCATTTGGAATCACTCATCTCATCACATATCTCTCTCTACTGCGCAGAAAAGAGTCTCTTCTCTACTGCACAGAAAAGGCTCTTCTTCACACATGTGAAGCCGGAAGCTACCGAAACTGACGCTGCAACTACAGAAGTAAATATTGACCTGCGTGGACTAGAAGATCTCCTCATCTGAACTGCATTGTAGGTTCATCTGAACCTCCTTTGAAAGCTGCAACTTTTGGTGGTGGAATCAAGTCAATCCGAAGGACGGTTTGCAAGATATCAATTGCCCTAGTTTGAAGCCGGAAGCTGTCGAAACTAAAGCTACAACTGCAGAAATAAAGTTTGACCTGCGTGGACTAGAAGATCCCCTCATCTGAACTGCATTGTAGGTTCATCTGAACCTCCTCGGAAAGCCACAACTTTTGGTGGTGGAATCAAGCCCATCCAACGGTTGGTTTGTGAGATATTGTCTGCCCTAGTTTGATGATGAAACCGCTAATGTTGATGCTGCTGATCTAGGGTTTGCTAATGCTGATATGAATTAGATTCATTGTACTATTTCTCTCTGCTGAATTATTGAAGATAAAAGAAGATTTGATCAAAGGGTTTCCCCACACATTGTGGGGTTTGCCCTTGGCTAGCCACCACATCTTGTGTCTCTTGTCTTGGCTTGTTTTTTGTCGATCGTTTAATGTTCTATTTGCACTTTAATTTATGTACATGTGATTGCTAATCTGTGGAATATAATAAGAAAAAGAAGTAAATTGTTATAAGCATAGAACATACCATGACTTAACAATATCTCCATGGAAGATATGAAGACTCTGATGGAGTCTAAAAAAGAGACCCTTGACAATATATATCTTTGGGAGACGTGTCAATATGTATGCAGGGTGCTGATACAAACTAGAAGATGTCATGATGAAAGGCCATCACAAATGTAATGCTGATTTTAATGTTCATTCCGTTATTTTTTAACAAATATCTGGATAGGTTTATGCAAGGCTGCCAAGGGAAGATCTATGGATGTCTTCCACCACCGATGCACATGTACTAGGATGAAAGATCTTTAAGTAAACATGGCATGAAGAAAGCAGCATGGCATGAAGGAAGGCCAGATATGGACTAATGAATCACTTTCCGATGATGACATGGCTAACTCATGGACGAAACTGATGGATGGTCGGTGCCCCATGTAGAAGTCCCAAACATGAAGACTCCTAGATAACAAAAAGAAGTTCATGACATCGTGAGGAGTTCTTCAAGCAGTTGGTTCTCCCATCATCTCTGCCTAAGGAGTTGTTGTAGGTCCCTAATTAAGAGGGAGCCTGGAAACAAGTTTCTTACTTGGAAGAAACTTGGAAATTCCAAAGCCAAGAGGGAGCTTAAGTACATTCCTTCCATAGGAATGAGTATATTCCTTTATTGGAATAGATATGTCCTCCCTAATTAAGAGGGAGAGATAGACACATCATTCTTGTCCTCACTTGGGAAGATAGAATGGAGGATTGGGTAAACATCTGGCATTTGATACTCTTTGAGGATGAGTTAGGGCATCCAAAATAAGAGTAGTCGAAGAGGACCGATATTCTTTGAGGACTGGGAATCCAAGATAAGAATAGTCCTGGTGGAACACACCCTAAGAACCCGAGTGGGGTATGTTCTGAGAGGGACAATGATGAGGGTGTCTATACATCATTGGTCTCGCCAACATTGTGCTCAGATCTCATGGAGAGATAGAGTTGTTAGTCAAGGCCTTGCCATGTGACAACGCTGGTTGATATGATGCTAAACAGATGGGTTACCAATCTGACTCTTCTTATGAGAATTCTTTAGATTAAGAATGACCAAGTACCATTATGAATACCTCCCTAGTTAAGAGGGAGTTTTGAAAAGTGTAACTAGGTTCAGTCTTCATAATGACATGCGTAATTGTGATTTTATGTAACTGATGTAAAGAAGAAAAAAAAAATTATTTTTGTAATGCTTGTCTCATGGGTTTCATGAGCAAGGAATTTTATTTTTAATGATGACTCTCATTGTGAGCTTTTAGGATTTGTCATCTAGTCATAAAAGTCAATTTTAGTCTATGTCATGTATGAAAGACCCTTCTTGGGCATGTTATACAATTGTATGAGTCATGAAATAAGTATGAAAACCCTCCAAGACAAGCACAAGATCTCTCCTTTAAGTTGGCTACAAGATGGAGTAAATAAATTGCACAAAAGGTCATGTCGATTCACCCTCGTCAAGTTGGCTTATTATAGGCTCCAACAACTATAAATAGGGTAGTGTGAATTTCATTTGAAGAGAGAATTTCGGTGAAGCATGGGTCTGAAACAGAAGTGCGAGAAAGGTCAATGAAGATGGTGTTGAAAAGTGTAACTAGGTTCGGTCTTCATAATGACATGGAAAGGTGATTTTTATGTAAGAGATGTAAAGAAGAAAAATAAAATTATTGTAATGCTTGCATCATGGGTTTCATGAGCAAGAGATTTTATTTTAGTAAAGGCTCCCATTCAGAGCCCTTAGGGATATTGTCATCTAGTCATAAAAGTCTAAAGATTCATTGTCATGTAATGGAGGCATGTTACACATTGTAAAAGAGTCATACTTCTCTTTGTAAGTAACCCTCCAAGACCTTGTCACTAGCCCTCACTCAAGTCAACCTACAATGAAGAGAAAATTCTAGAAGATGAAGTCGGCCTTTCTCCAAGGGATCATGTCGGCTTACTCTAGAATATCATGTTGCCCTAATGGACATGGACAAACAAGTATATATACCCATACCCGGCCTCATTTGGAGACATGGAATTCAATGAAGCAAGTCTACAAAGAAGTGCGAGAAACATACTAGAAGAAGCCTCTATATCAGCAAAGAAAGAAGGATAGCGAAGATCGTTGTGGACTGTTTTGGGCTAGTTTACCCTCCCACGTGCAAAGGTAGTGGATCTGAAGGTGTCAATAGGAGGTCGAAGGATTACAGTCACATTGAAGTGCTCTTGTTTGGGTGGAAATCTTTGCTATAGGAAGCTGAGTAAGAGGAAAGAATCTCCTTCAAGGAGGAGTCTATTCAAGTGGAAAAATCTGATCTAGGGTTTCTGTTGTCAAGAAAAGGAGTTGCAGAATGACGGCCGAAATTCTGGAGGATGTTGAGAAGGAGAAGAGGAAGACCAGGGTTCAAGAGGAGGCTGGTGACTTGGTCTTGGGAGGACTCTAGTGTCAAGGGTCTTTATCATGGTCTTCGTATTCGTCAATTGAAGATCTATAAGAAGAATTTCGTTTGGGTTTATCTCTCAAAGAGTAAGAGGTTTTGGCCCTCGCTGACAAGCCTATACACTGTGTCTCCTATCTCTTTGTTGTTCATGATTTGGTAATTGTCTTGATGAAAAGAACACAATAATAACTCAGGAAGAGAAGATCGTAATCAATAAGTAAAAAGACTATCACAAGCAATTATCATAAGTACAGAAATCACCTAACTATTGATGTGTAATATCCTGTTTTAGAGATATTCCCCAAAACCCCAGTAACTCCAACCAAATACGCACAAATGATATAATGATCGGGAAGCTCAAAATGATAGAAATAACAATGGTGCATCATATAATAATGTAAACATGAAATATAGACAGATACTCAAAAAATGCAGAGAGAAATGCTAAGCCATTTTATTATACTGGGTAAGGGAATGAGTACAGGAGGTGATCAGGAAGATGGCACCTCGACTTGCACCAGGCAAGTGAAGAAATACACTCAGAAGAGCAAAGGAATGACCTCTCTCTGAACTGCGTGGATGCTGCTGGGAAACTAGCGTGCCGCTGCTACTACTAGAAATCAAATGAGGATTTGGGGTTGTTCCCCTCCTCAGAAAATGTTGAAACTCCGGAATCAGCCTCTACTCAGAAAACCTAGGAAGCTTTTCTGAAATGGCTGACCCTCGAAAATCGCCCCCTTGGGGAATCACGCAATCCCTCAAGGTCCTGCGCTGCCACTGAGTAGAATCCTCCAAAATATTGCCTGAAACTCTGCTAAACTCCTCCAATATGCAAGAGCTGATCTCTTGCTCAATCTCCCAGCCCAACTCCTCCACAAACCCCCAATCCAGAACTGCCCCCAGAAGAACTGTGTCCCTCTCCCTCAAGACTGCGCAGTCCTCCAATGCTTAGCTCCAACTCAATGCCAAAGATCAAAACTACTACAAAAAGACTGCTGAAACTACCTTGCCCGAGTAGGCACTCGAAGTCCCCCGAGGCTAAGGGTGAGATCTCCAAACAGAGACACTCAATGCACTAAACAGTGCTACAGACAGGGTAAATAGCCAGCGTGCTCCAAGTCGAAGTGACTAGCTCAAATGCTCATAACTGAATCCAAAATGAGGAGGCTCCTCTCTCCTTTATAGCATTGGCCTCTCTCAATCCCAAGGCTCACCTCCTCCAACATAATCTCCTCTTGCCACGTGTTCCTTTTCCCATCTGCGCAGTCCCTCCAAGTGTCTGCGTGGGCCCCATCTCTGCGTGGTTCTTTGGCCCCGTTGGTCCCCCTTTAAGTCACAACGTTGAGCTACTAGGAAGTGAATTTTATTCTAAAAGTGAGTTATGTCCCCTTTTCCTCACCTTTTTATTTACAAATAGCTATAGAAGGCAAAATTGAGCAAAATCGAATATTCCAATTAGCCATAGCTAATTAGGAATATTACAATCTCCCCCGGCAAAATGTTGCTTGTCCTCAAGCAACTAAAGTGATGGATGTTGCAAAATTTTCTCGCTTTCCCAAATGGCATCCTCATTCGGTAAATTCTTCCACCTCACCAAGAATTCCCGAACCGTCCTGCTCCGCAACTGCCTCTCCCTAGTATCAATAATAGCCTCTGGCTGCAACACCAAATGCCCCTCATCATCCGTCGGTGGTAGCTCATCTGTCACTGTCACATGCTGCCCCAATGCCTTTTTCAGGCATGATACATGAAAGATGTTATGAATCTCGCTACCTTGGGGCAGCTCCAACTCATATGCAACCTGTCCAATCCTGCGTATCACCCTGTATGGCCCATAAAAGCGGAACTTGAGCTTCTCAGCCTCCTGCTTCAGTGACGACTGTCGGTATGGCTATAATCGTAGGTAGACCAAGTCCCCTACCTCGAACTGTCTCTCCACTCGACCCCTGTCGGCATACAGCTTCTGTTGGTTCTACACTGTAGCCATATTATCCTTGAGAGCTCGGAGAATATCTTGACTCTCTTGGATCCAAATCTTGGCTCTCGGAGCCTTGCTAGCACCAAACATCATGTCAACAAAAGATAAGGGATGATATCCATACAAAGCATAAACTGGTGACATACCAATGGACATGTGATATGTAGTGTTGTAGCAGTACTCCCCCAGGTGCAGCCACTTCAGCCATGCTCGCTGCTACCCACTGAAATAATTATGCAAGTAGCCCTCCAGCCACTTGTTAACTATCTTTGTTTGCTTGTCCGTCTGTGGGTGATAATTGGTACTCTGTGTCAACTCCATCCCCACCAACCGTAAAAGCTCCTACCAAAATCCGCCCATGAAACGACTGTCCCTGTCACTAGTGATGGTCTTGGGAAGACCATGTAACTTGAAAATCTCTCTGAAGAACAGCTCAGCCACCTGTGCTGCTGTGTAGTGTGTGGATATGGTGAGAAAGTGAGTACTTTGTCAGCTGATCAACGACGACAAAGATGCAGTCCTTGCCCTGTACCATGGGCAACCCTGTGATGAAGTCCTTTGGAATACACTCCCATTTCCCCTCTGGAATGGGAAGAGGCTGCAATAGTCCTGCTGGATGGTTCATCTCCCTCTTGTTCCTCTGGCAAACATCGCACTCCCGGACATGCTGGAGTACGTCCTCCTTGAGGCCCTTCCATGAGAACCTCTCTTTAATGGCCCTGTAGGTTTTGGTAAACCATGGATGACCTGCCAATGGTGAATCATGTGATGCCTGACGTATCTTCTTCTTGAGTTGAGATCCCTCAGTCAAGAAGATTCGGTCCCTGTAGTAGATGATCTCATCGACCACCCTGTGCTTGTCATCTGCCACCTGCCCATCCAGAACCTCAGATGCAAATCTATCCTTGGAGTACTCTACTAGGAGTCGAGCCCTCCAGTCTGCATCCAAGCTCATAAGAGACGGCGTGGCTGGTCTACGTGAAAGGGCATCTGCTACCATGTTGTTCTTACCCTTGACATACTCAATGTCAAAGTCATACGCTTGGATCTTACTGATCCACTTCTGCTGCCTCTCTTGTAGCTGCTTCTGCTTCAAAAAGAACTTGAGGCTGTTGTGATCAATCCTCACCATGAACCTGTTACCCACCAAATACTGCTGGTACTTGGCCAATGCATGCATGATGGCCAGCGTCTCCTTGTTGTATATAAATACAACCTCTCGTGCGGAAGGAGCTTCCGACTCTCAAAGGCTATAGGGTGACCTCCCTGCATCAACATTGCGCTGATCCCTTCTCCCGACGCATCACACTCTAAAACAAATGGCTGCGTAAAATCCGACAATGCAAGCACTGGGCAACTGCTCATAACCTCCTTGAGCCTGTCAAAGGCTCGCTGCGTTGTATCCGACCAACTGAATGCCCCCTTCCTCGTCAAATCTGTCAATGGGTGCAGCAAGCTGTGAGAAACCCTTGACGAACTTCCGGTAGTAAGTGCAAATGCCAATGAATCCTCGAAGTTCTGTCACGTCTCTCGGCTCCGACCAATCTTTGATGGCCCTGATCTTCTCCTCGTGGACCCTCACTCTGTCCACCCCTATGATGTGTCCCAAGTATAATATCTCCGTCAACCCAAACTCACACTTGGAGAGCTTGGCATATAACTGCTGCTCCTCCAAGATGCGCAATACTGTCTCAATGTGCTGGAGATGCTCCTCCCAAGTCTTGCTATATATGAGGATATCATCAAAGAATAACAACACAAACTTCCTTAAGTGACTGCAGAAGATGTGATTCATGCAAGATTGGAATGTAGCTGGGGTGTTGGTTAGCCCGAAGGGCATCACCAAAAACTCAAAGTGCCCATAGTGACATCTGAAGGCGGTCTTGGGGATGTCCTGTTCCCTCACGCGAATCTGATGGTACCCAGATCCCAAATCAATCTTCGAGAAGAACCGTGCTCCTCTCAACTCATCCATCAACTCATCGATCTTGAGTATGGGGTACTTGTTCTTCAGTGTCTTCTTGTTCAGGGCCTTGTAGTCAATGCACATCCTCAATGTGCCATGCTTCTTCTTCACCAACACCACGGAAGAAGCAAAAGGACTCGTGCTCGACCGAATGTGCCCAAGAGCCAGCAACTCCTGAATGGCCCACTCAATTTCATTCCGATAGGCCTTGGGATGCCTATAGGGGGTAGTAATCACTGCCTGTATGCCCTGCTCAAGCTCAGTGGTGTGCTCAAACCCCCGGTCTGGTGGCTGTCCTGGCGGAATCTTCCCAAATACTGTGGCATACCGGTCAAGGATGGACTGTATCTCCAGGTGCATTGTCTGCCCTGTAGTACCTGCCTCTGATGCATGCAGCTCCACTGCCCACTCTATGTCTCCCTTCCGGAAGACTGCCTCCATTCGATGAGCTGAAACAATCTGAGGCGGATATGTGTGCTGTCCCTGTATCTTCTCATGCCTCCTTGTCTTCTCATCATCCCACTCCATCTCTCGGGCCTTTCAATTTGTGGTGACCTTCCCTAGAGTGATAAGCCACTGAACACCCAGTATTATGTTGGTGACCGGAATATTGACCACGAAGAAGTGGTCAGTTAGTGTGTAGGTACCCATTGTTACTAATAACTCTGGAACATAACAAGCACACGCCATGGTCTGATCGATTGGGACCAAAACTGAGAATCCATCGAAGCTCTCTGTTTGTATACCTCTTCGCTCAACTATCTGTGCATCGATGAAGTTGTGGGTGGCCCCATTGTCAACCAAAACTGATACTCACTGGCCACGTACTGTCCCTCGTACGCACAACGTCAAATACTTGGGAACTCCTTGCAATGCTGCAAGGGCTCCTCCAGTAGGTGCAAAAGCTGCACCACCTGCTGCTGGTGGTGGAGGCGGCAAGGGACCTTGCACAACATGACTATCTCCTACCTACATGTCATCCTCCTCATCCTCCTCCTCGCTGCTCTCAGAGAAGACCTCAATAAAATGTGCTTTGCCAGCAGCACATCTATGTCCTGGTGCCCACGGCTCCTGGCAGGTAAAGCACAACTGCTTCTTCCTCAACTCCCTCCCAGCATCGTCATCAATCTGTGCTCGTCTTGGATTCCCCTTTGGAGGCGGAATCCTCCTGTCCTCCCCCTTAGGCTGGAAAGCCTGTCTCTGGGGGTAAGGTGTCCGGGTCCTGGGTAGGGCATCCTGTAAGTCTCGGGTCCTGCTGATAGCATCCTGGAGTGTGGCTGGTCTAGTGGATCTGACTAGACCTCGAAGTGGCTCTGCTAACCCCTCAACAAACATGTAGATCCTCGGTGTCGTGGATAGATCTGGTACCATCACTGAAATCCTCAGGAAGTCTGCAATGTAGGTCTCTGGGCTCCCCGTTTGTTTGAGCCTTGTTAGGTCAACAAAGTGTTGTTCTGGATCCCTCTTGTCAAACCTCTCCATCAATCTCCTGGTGAACTCGGCATATGTCGTCACTGAGGAGTGTCCGAGTGTAACCATCCCATGGAACCACCAATCCTGGGCCTCACCATCCAAATGTAACGTTGCCACCTTGATGGCCTCTGCCTCCGACATCTAGTTAAGCTGGAAATAGATGTCGAGAGCTTCTCCACCCAAGACCTTGCCGAACTATTTGATGAGCCATCAAACGTAGGCAAGTGGAACCTACTAGCTATGCGGTGGGTGTCTCCATCGTGATAATGCCGATGTCCTCTGTGATGGTTGCGGGGTCTACTATCCCGCTGGAGCTGAACAAAGTCTTTGAATGAGAGAGCATCCCTGAACTCCTGCCCATAGGCCTGGTACTCTGCAAAATAATCGCCCATATGACCGGGCTCTGCGGAGTAATATCATGCTGAGCGACACCCTGCTTTGGAAAATGGTGGGATGTACCTGATCCCTCACCAACGTGGAAAACCCGTGGGTTCTCACGTTGTCTAGTCTCCACTGCCGTGAATCTCTGCCCCATCACCTCGATCTGCCTCAACAGATCCTGCACTGATTTGAGGAGCATGTCTGCAAATCTCTTCCTATCCTCATCTGCCATCGGATCCTCCTGCTCTGCATCCACCCTAGGCTCCTTCTGTTCTGCGTCCACCACAGGCTCCTCCTGTTCTACGTCCACAATCGGAACACAGTCTCCCTCTTCGTAGGTGTTCTCCAACCTACGCCCAGTGTCTCTGTATTTCCTACCTCTGTAACAGATGAAGGGTTTTTCCCCCGGTGTCATAGATTCCTAGCTCCATAGGCTGAGCCAGATCTATGCTTTGATACCACTGTAATATCCCGTTTTAGAGATATTCCCCAAAACCCCAGTAAACTCCAACCAAATACGCACAAATAATATAATAACCGGGAAACTCAAAATGATAAAAATAACAGTGGTGCAACATGTAATAATGTAAACATGAGATATAAGCAGATACTCAAGAAATGTAGAGAGAAATGCTAAGCCATTTTATTATACTGAGTAATGGAATGAGTACAGGAGGTGATCAGAAGGATGGCACCTCGACTTGCACCAGGCAAGTGAAGAAATACACTTAGAATAGCAAAGGAATGGCCTCTCTCTGAACTGCATGGATGCTGCTGGAAAACTGTCGTGCTGTTGCTACTGTTGGAAATAAAATGAGGATTTGGGGCTGTTCTCCTCCTCAGAAAATGCTGAAACTCTGAAATCCGCTTCTACTCAGAAACCCCAGAAAAACCCAAAAAGCTTTTCTGAAATGGTTGACCCTAAAAAATCGCCCCCCTGGGGAATCGCACAATCCCTCAAGGCCCTGCGCTGCCACTGAGTAGAATCCTCCAAAATATTGCCTGAAACTCTGCCAAACTCCTCCAATATGCAAGAGCTGATCCTTTGCTCAATATCCCAGCTCAACTCCACAAACCCCCAATCCGGAACTGCCTCTAGAAGAATTGCGTCCCTCTCTCTCAAGACTACGCAGTCCTCCAATGTTCAGCTCCACCTCAATGCCAAAGATCGAAACTACTGCAAAAAGACTATTGAAAATACCTTGCCCGCGTAGGCACTCGAAGTCCCTTGGGGCTAAGGGTGAGATCTCTGAACAAAGACACTCAGTGCACTAAACAGTGCCGCAGACAGGCTAAACAGCCAACGTGCTCCAAGTTGAAGTGACTAGCTCAAATGCTCATAATTGAATGCCAAAATGAGGAGGCTCCTCTCTCCTTTATAGCATTGGCCTCTCTCAATCCCAAGGCTCACCTCTTCCAACGTAATCTCCTCTTGCCATGTGTTCCTTTTCCCATCTGTGTAGTCCCTCCAAGTGTTTGCGTGGGCCCCATCTCTGCGTGGTCCTTTGGCCCCCTTGGCTCCCCTTCAAGTCACAATGTTGTGCTACTAGGAAGTGACTTTTATTCTAAAAGTGAGTTATGTTCCCTTTTCCTCACCTTTTTATTTACAAATAACTATAGAAGGCAAAATTGAGCAAAATTGAATGTTCCAATTAGCCATGGCTAACTATGAATATTACAAAGCAAACAACATCTTTGAATTGGACCCCCGAAGGTTTTATTGAGTCTGCTGTTGCTTTTGTGACAGTAATTTTAGGCTGCTCATCTTCAAGTCTGTTATATATGACTTCCCACGTTGTCGCTCCTCCATCGACGTTGCAAATTGTATCAACGAATATGGGCGACATCTCTGATACCTCAGACTCTGTAATGCTCTGCTTCTTCTGCTTTTGCATTACCTTTTGCAATGCCATCTCTTTTGAAGCTTGCCTGAAACGAAAGAGATATATCAGCGCACACAATGGAGGGAAATTAGGGCTGAGAGTTCTTTGAAATGACTTTGAATCGTGGGATGATTTTGCATGAGATTTTAGTGTTAACTAGCCATAAACCATCAATTCCTCTCCTTGAGCTACTAAACATTAATTACTCTGTCAAACCACTCATTATTACATTAAAACTCAGTAACTTCCCCACGCTTCACGCTTTATTTGCGCATCGCAACTTTCAAATGTTGCCATATAACGTTGTTCGGAGTTAATGTGAAATGTGATTGCGAAAATCGCAATATCCCATTTCGCAAATTCTTAAGGGGTGACACACTAGCATGCTTTATCAATTTGCGATTTGTGAAGTGCGATCGTGTGTTATTAAAGTGTTGTGATCGGAAAATCACAGCATGGACCTCATCACATATCGCATTTTGGGATTGTCGATGGAATGTTAACAATTGTTACATGGAAAACTGCAAGATGCGATTTCCGATAAGAGCTTTAAGCATGAGTTCTTTTTGAAGGTTTTTAAGGCAATTTGTAGAGTTAGCATTTATTTTCAAAACCTAAAAAATTTAAAAGGGTCCCCATTTATATGTCAAATATTAACTATTACTCGTATAAATGGGGGGGTTGTTACATAGTACAACATATCCCTAGTAGAAATTTTTTCTCCAAGATGGTCCTCAGCCAACAGCTAACACCCTCTTGCAGCCACCAAGTAGCTCGTTGTGCCATTTCTCCTCCACTTGAGCCAGTGATGTGCTCCCTCACCCATCTGTCATAATTGTATGTTTGAAGGTGGACCTCTCGAACCTAAAAGTATGCCTTGCCATTTAGTAATTGAGTGTTGTAGTTTGCTTATAATGGATATTGTTGGGCATGGATTAGTGGGGGGATTCAACGGAAAGAGTGGGCTAGGTCTGTGCTCTTGTCCCCTAGACCTCTTTTGGATGTTAACTTTGGACCATAGTCCCGTGGGATCTCTTTTACTGACCTTTGGGCTTTAGGGATAGTACTAAATGAAAAACCCTAATTTTGGTTGCATGGTCCCGCTCCCTCATCCACATATATCACTCCCCTTCCACTCATTATAACCCCATTCGTCATTTCCTCCACTTGGGTCCACATTCCTCCCCTGGTTCCACATAGGGTTAGCCTTCCCCCTCCCCTTGCCCACACCTTGGGTCGGGCCTGGAATGTTTCCCTGGAGGTTGACACAACTCAAAAGAAAAATAAAAGCATAATTGGCCACATTCAACAGGAAGATGTACCAGAAAATGCAAAAATGGCCAGGACAAACACATTTAGCACGTGGGAAAAAGTCAATACATGAGCTTTACTCTATCATCATGGCCATCACCCTGGTTCCTTTAGGTACTAGATGAGCCTCCTTTATCATTCAAGGACCCATGATTGTCCCAACCCCTAGTAGGCAATGAAACGCCCTACCTTAAAGGGGGTATCCACTGCTATATATTACACATCATGCTCTTACCCCTTGAGTCCCAAGCAGTTAATTAAAGAAAAAATTAAAATCATAAAAGGCAAAAGGCATATAAAGAAGGGTGGAAAAATCAAGGCCGGGGCACCTCGTACACCACGATTGTTGTCTCCTATACATTATATACCCAAGTGTGGACTCCCCTTTTATTGGCTACCCTTGTTCCCTAGCATGTGGTCCAGGGCTGCTCCTTTCATTCCCAACTCCATTCATATTTTTATCACATGCCACCACCCTTTAAAGGATGTACCTTGGACACACTATCTCCTTTAAAAGTAGAACCACCTAATAGGATATTTGGTTTACCCCATTTGGTGGTTAGATACATTAGCACATGCCAAAGCCCACTATGGAAGGACATGCCATTGTGAAGTGGCCACATGTTGTCCATGGTTTGTAAGCTCTTTTACTCAATTTCGTTTGATGACTTGCTGTATTGGAAGGCTAGGGGACACATTAGATCTTATACAGGATTGCAGATGGTCTCCATTTTGGGTTTGGTGTCCCTATATGGGGTCCTAACCCTCCAAAGGGCTACATTGGTACATGTAGGGTGTGTCTTGAGAGCCATGGGCCTCCACAACAATAGACAACACTCCATGGATCCCCAGAGATGTTCAAAGATTGTTCGAGATTCACCTATTGGACGAGGAAGATGCACTTGGTTCACCATGCCCAACCGACCTCACAGTTGTACCATGCACTTGGCAAATGACCCGAGACTTTTATGCTAATGTGGCATAACTTATACCATCATCTAAGTCCTTTTAGATGGTCTAAAGGCATCTTCGACCTACTTGGAGACCCATGAGGTTACTTGTGTGCCCTCATGCCCATTGAGAGCACCACAAGTTAATTATTTGGAGAACAAGCGGCCAACCCCTTGTCCACTACTTTGGAGCGTCCTATTCATCATTGTGGCACTTATGGACTTCATCAAGCTTCTTAGAAGGCCCAATGACATGTATTGTTGATCATTCGATTTCTTGAGACGCTTATTCTTTTGTTTATGAGCTAGTTTGGTGGGCTTGTCACCAAAAGTTAGTTATTTTGCACATTATTTTTATTTTACGGGCTAATGTAGGCCCAAGTAGCTAAATTGAACTCATTAGAAGTGTATAAATAGAAGTGATGAGGATTCATTTGATCATCATCACTTGGATTTGGAACTTGTATCTCTTCAGAGATTTTCGCTATCTTTCTTGGAGGACGAATTTTTGGAGCATGGAATGAATTTTGATGTTTGCATAATTTTCATATGTCTTGGAGTTTCTTGATGGCAAGTTTTTTGATGGGTTGATATATTCTTATACATTTAAGTACATTTTAATGCTATTCTTTCTTTCTAATTTTGTCACATACATTGTTGCTAGGATTTTGCTATACTAGGTCTATTTACTGCATCTCTTATGCGAAGTTGTGGAAATTTTATTTGTGGATAGTGAATGCTTCATGTATGGGCCATGTATAATGAATGAATGTTCCTAGGGATTTTCATTACTGAAATTCATCTTGATAAGCCATTTATCTTGCAAAACGAAGTATAAAGTCTTTGAAGTTGCTTTTGTTGTTGACCTAGTGCTAAGCGAAGTTGTCTTTGAGGCTTCCTTGACCTGGAGAATTCAGAGGTCCATAGTCATAACTCTACCTGATTCCATTTCTCTGCAAAGGATTAGGCACCGGTCCACCAAAGGTGATCATCTTAAGCCTTTCTCATCCAATTCCCTCTCCTTTTTTAGGCCTAGCCCATTAGGTCTCCTAGGGCATAATTTATCTTGCAAACCACCGATCAAACAAGTTCGATTTCTTGGCCCCTATTGCATTGGTGTGTCTCCTAGGTGCCCTCCAATTTTGAAGAAATTCTGATGGCGGGATCTTGAGATATCTCAAGCCCTACCCATGAAATTCAATCTTGGCCTTGGTTTCTTTAGGCTAGAAGCCTCATTGGACCTTCACATTGTTTTGCATTAAAAATTCTTTCTTTGGTCCTGTTACCCACCATTTTGTGGGTGATATCCTTGGAGATTTTTTTTTTATTCTCTAAGATGGTCTTCAGGCGATAGCCAACAACCCCTTGCAGCAACCAGCGAGCTCATTGTGCCATTTCTCTGTCACCTGAGCCAGCCATGTGGTCCCTCGCTCATCTGCCATGATCGTATGTTTGAAGGTGGGCCTCCTGAATCGAAAGGTATGCCTTGTCATTTGGTAAGTGAGTATTGTAGTTCGCTTATCATGGACACTTCTGGGCATGGATTAATGGGGGGATTTGGTGGAAAGAATGGGCTAGGCCTGTGCCCCTGTCCCCTAGACCCCTTTTGGATATTAACCTCAGATTCTAGTCCCATGGGATCTCTTTTACTGACCATTTGGTTTTAGGGATGGTATTTCAGAAGAAACCCTGATTTTGGTTGCGTGGTCCCTTAAGTCACCTGACACGGGCATTCGGGATTCGTGGTGTCGGATTCGGACACGTTGACCCCCCCCGAACAGGACACGTAGGATTCGTTATATATTATTTTATTAA
>APFE030532274.1:55373-71985 GCA_000404065.3 Pinus taeda | reverse complement strand
AAATCCAATGAGGTCGGAACCACTCTCAAACATCCTAAGTCATTTCATGGTAATGTTAAAAATTTAAGTAAAAGGATGAAAATGAAGATTAAGGAGAATGCCACTTTTACTTTAAGAAGTTAACACTACCATGAATAGCATATCAATACTAGGTCACAGACTTGATCATGAAGCTGCCAAAACGTTTGCCAAATGAAAATATGCGTGGCTGTAATGACCGAATGCGGCCTTTTCATACCCGCGTAAGTCACTTTTTGAGCCTAGCGAGTCCTGGAAAAGAGGGCACGATTCCCAAAATCATGACACGCAGTCGGATTCAACGTGTCAAAAAAGGACACGACGTGTCATGGGTTTTGGACACGAATCTAGAGAGAATCGCGTCGAACATGATGGATTCGGGATTCGTGGGGCCTATAGGACGAATCCGGTTTCATAGGTGGTCCCGCTTCCTTATCTACTTATATTCCCCCTTTTCCACTCATTATTACCCCATTCATCATTTCTCCCACTTGGGTCCACATTCCTCCATTGGGTCCACATAGGGTTAGCTCACCCCTTCCTCTTGTCCTCATCTTGGGTCAGGCCTGGAATGATGCCCCAGATGTTGATACAACTAAAAAGAAAGATAAAATCATATTTAGCCACATTCAATAGGAAAATGTACCACAAAATGCAAAAGATGGTTAGGACAAACACATTTAGCATGTGGGCAAAAGCCAATACATGAGCTCTACCCCATCATCATGGCCATCACCTTGGTTCCTATAGGTTCTATGAACCTTACTCATCATATAGGAACCCATGATTGTCCCAACCCCTAGGGGGCAATAAAATGTTAATCAAGGCTGTCATTGATGTCAATATGGCATTGTTGATGGTTAAACCTTGGAAGCCATAGTCTAATCGAGAGTTGCTTGTTGATGAAACCTACCCTAGGTGCAAACCCTAACCCTAGATGTTGTGCAAACCTAAGTAAGCAAACCCTAGATCCTAAATACATAAGCAAACACTTTGCCCTATTTTTTATGAAACCCTAAAAGAAAAAGAAAAAAACCCTTTGCCCTAAATTTTATGGAACCCTAACCCTAGACTATGAAACCCTAATCATAATCCTTTAAAGACATAAACCCTAACCCTAATTCCTAAATCCTAAAATCCTAACCCTAAAGCCTATAACAAATCTATCAATTTAATAAAACCTTACTTTTTAATATAAAGTTAATATTAAAATTTTAACTTTATATTATAGCAGAGTTAAAAACTTTAATTTTAATATAAAGTTAAAATTAACTTTATGTTCAAATTTACATGCCAAATTAAAATTAATTTACATGACCCATTTTTGGATGACTACACTAATTTGCAAGTGGGTTGCATTATAAATTATATTTATAAAAAGACTTGCCCCTTCAATTTCATGTAGGCTCATTTAGACGATGACTAAAGCTATAAATAAGCCACGTCCCCTCTCATTTGAGTATCTTCTGAAGCTCAGAACTTGGATATAACACTATAACGAAGCTCAGACTAGAGAACAAGATGCAGAGAGGACCAGAGAACTACCGCATAGGAGAAATAGATTGGCAAAGCTAGGGTCACATTACCATAGTTCATATCTCGTGAACCCTTAAAGGATACGGAAATAAGTGGGAATCTGTGGTGGATATCGTGACCTATTTTTTATGGTGTGGAATCTGCGGCCCTGTAGAAGCTTCGATTATAGAATTCTTAATAACCATGTGCGGATTTACAAAATTAATATTGCAGTCTTGGACCAGGCATTTTGACATATTATTCTGTGATTGGGATTGCTCAAACAACCCTCGGGTCTGTGCACATACCTTTGGATCAGTGTATCGGATAACACCACACAACATAGAATTCAGACCTGTGACAAATTCTTTGACTCGGATTTGTGAATAGAATTCATACCTGTATTGCTATTGCGCCTTAGTTTTCTGGGAGAATAGCAGACCTGGTTTGATCAACTTGTTTTATAACTTAGATCTGCAAGATTGTGGATAAAGAGACAAACTTCTAACCTCGGATTTGTGGTGGACAGACCTTAGGCTCATCAGTGGAAGACTCAGATCACTAGTTGAAGGCTTGTCATCTGGAAGCTGCTCGGACTTGTGTGAAGGCCTGGACAGTGTCATTTCAGACTCAAATTGACAACAACCTGTTGTAGCTCGGACTAGTATACTTTAAGACTATCTCCTGTGGTAAGAGGACTTGGTACAAACCTCGAATTAGTATATGAAAGCTCAGGTGTTCATGGAGGCTTGGATTTAGGAGCTCAGGAAGCGTAGACCTGGTATGCCCTGTGCAGGCATAGGTTGGTGATAAGTCTAGGAACAATCACCTGACGTAAAGCTTGGATTGCTGACCTAATGTGGATAAACTGCGTGCGGAAACCAAATTTATAGTTCAATGAGTACAGTTTGTGGACAAGCCTCTTTCAGTTGTATATTCCACCTTGGACTTGAAGCTTGTGTGCATCTGTGTGTGGAGTGAAGTTTTGGTTTGGCTTAAAGAGTTCAAGACTTGCGAAGAGAAAGGAGGCTTTGAGCATTGGGATGTTCTACTAATTGTTGCAGTGATTGCAATCTTGTATTAAAGCATAATTGAAGGACACTTCAAGTTTTGATAGACTATTGAAGAACACTCTAAGAGTAGTCTGCAAGCATTCCTTGGAGATGCCTTCGTTGTCTCGGATAGTTCTTGGGGAAACTTATTGAAGACATCATGAGGTGATTTGGAGACTTTGCTTAAGTACAATGAAGTGCAGTGGCGATACCTTCTAAGTGACAAAGTTGTCATTGATGATGTTGCGTGGAGACTATGTGTAGCTGAAGATTGACAAGGCTATGTGAAGAAAACTTTGGGAGCCGTGAAGAACAACCAAACATATTTTGACAAAGCAAAGCTAAAAGATTGGTGTCCTTGGAGTGGGTGCTCCTAAACTCAAGGTTGGTGCCTTGGATAAGATAGGGTTAGAGCCCTAGAGGATAGGAGTCCTCAAGAAACCAGGTCAGAGCCTGTACCAAAGAAGGGTTGGTGCCCTAGAGGTTGGAGCCTCTAAACACAAGGTTGGTGCCTTAGAAGATAGGGTCGGTGCCCTAGAGGTTGGAGCCTCACAAAAGACCAAGTTGGTGTTTGGCAATAGGTTGGAGCCTGGGAGATTGAAGATCGGTGTCTTCATCAAGGGTTGGAGCCCTATATACATTGTACTTGATTCATTGTAAAGAGTATATTAATAAAAGCATTTATTCCTATTGTTCATTTTGTGTTCTAAATATAAGTGATCTAACTAGTAAAAGTAACAATTGAAAAGAAATATTGATTCACCCCCCTCTCAGTATTTCCAATAATTGGTATTAGAGCCAGTACCTTCACTCAAAGCTTAACAGCTTGAAGGTTGATCATTAGAACTCAAATGGCGAAGCCAAGGAAGAAAGTGTCCAATCCTCCTAAAGATATGTGTCCCTCAACCACCGAAATTGAAGTCAATCAATTTGTGAAGGCTCCATTTTTCAACGGAAACTTTGATATATGGGAGGCAAGAATGAGGAATTTCTTAAAGACTCAAGGCATCGAAGTCTGGAAATCGGTGATTGCTGATAGTATGATGGATGGAGAATCCAAGGAACATAATACAAGAACAATGAAAGCAATCTTGAATGGGCTACCTGATTCTATGAAGGCCAATTTTGAAAAATGTTCGTCAACAAAAGGCAAATGGGATAAACTTCATCATCTTCACTCAAAAGGAGCATTGACAATGATCTCTAGTTAAGAAAAATAATGGAAAACAAGAAGGAAATCCAGAGCCCATCAAGGAAGCCGAAGATAAGAGTGATAACATCAAGGCTAAAGAAGACCTAGAAGATGAAGAGAATGAAAAAGATTTTGAAGATCTCCTCACTAAACTTATGGCTGCCATGGAAGAGATTAAAAATTTGAAAAAAGAAAATGAGGAATTCAAGAAGAAAGCACAAGTTGGTGACCAGGACAAGACAAGGAAGGAAGTTGACCTTGTTAAGCTTCAAGTACAAGAAAGAGATGAGGAGCCCACCAAGATTAAGGAAGAATTTCATCAAAACAGGAGAAAGCATTATGAAGAAGTCATATCCATGACAAATCAATTGGATAAGGCAAAGAAACAGGAAGATACCTTGTCAAGCCACCTTGAACAAAGGCACAAGAGCTTGAACAAACTTGATGTAGAGATTGGTCAATACAAGGAAGAGGTCTCCTCCCTTAGGTCTCAACTAGAAGAAGCAAGGAAACAAGCACAAGGAGCTGAGAAGGTGATGGAAGCTTTGACATTCATAGAAGGACAAGTTGATGAAGTAGAAAAGGAGTGAAACACCATGATATGCCAACTAGAAGAAAAAGATGATGACATCACCAAGTTAAAATCAGAGATCACTTCTCTTAAGGCCCAATCATGTGAAGCAACCAAGATGAAGGAAGAAATGGAGATCATACTATCAAAGAAGGGTGAAGAATGCAACAACATGAAAGAAGAAATTGTCTTTCTTAAAAAGGAAGTTGATAAGTTGAATAAGAATTTGAAGAGTTCTCAAACCCTAGATGATGTCCTAAGTCATCAAAGGTCTCCCCTTGATAAATCAGGTCCAAGTTATGCAAGTGAATCCTCAAGCAAGAATGATGCAAACCCTAGGATGTGAGGAAGCCAGGAAGAAATGTTGATGCTCCCAGTTCTAGCAAAGGCAAAGAGAAGAGTCAAGACAACTATGGAAGAAACCCTCCTCCAAGAAGAAATGCAGATGGTGTCAAGGATGCGAGAAACAATGGTTATCATCAAAGGATCCTAAGGCAAAAAGACTTCAGAAGTACATCAAGGAAACCTTCTTCTTCCAAGTACCAAAGTTTATTTATTGGTTATTGTTATGCTTGTACAAACTTTCGACACATGGCAAAAAATTGTAGGGCATATCACAAATATAAATATTATGGTCCCCGTCAATCTCCGAGAAGCAATTTTGCAAGAAGTCGTCATGAATTTTTATACATGAACAACATAGAGTGCTTCAAGTGTCATAACATTGGACATATGGCACGTGATCGTAACTTGACTTGGGCCCCTACACAAGCTAGAACCATACTAGAGAAAAAGGTTACACAAGTATGGAGAAGGAAGCAAACACAATCCGAAAGTCTCTTGAGCTCACTAGCGAACAACACATGTTGTTGACTTGATGATGTCATCCTCGATATTCTAAGTAATTGATGGGGAGACTGCCAAAAGGAATATCATGCATACAGTTAGGGGGAGCTTATGATGATTAAGCATTCTTGGAGAAGCTATCTGTGAATGGGCCCTATGAAATCCTTGATGAACCACATGGACAATCATCCTTTGATAGATCGTCTCTCGGGAGCAATTCCATTGAAGAACATGATCTCTAATATATCCGATGGATTATTGTTAATATGCCCTCCACTTGATCAACTAAGTAGGTAGTCTTTCCTGAGCCAGAGGAGGTTGTGAAGGTAGGAGAAGTTGGTTCACCACATGAAGAAATGGAAACATATCATGGACCACATTGCTAGAAAGAAGAGCACCACGACAGGGGAGTAACATATCTATGAAGAACTACTATTGATGAAGAAAAGAAGCAGCTTGACGAGGGGAGTACTTGGACACCTTGTTTGTCATTGATGTCAAAGGGGGAGAGAATGTTGGAAGGGCAAGAATATTGCCATCAATGACAAAGGAGGAGTTTGTTTTTTTTTTTAGATTGTTAATCAAGGTTATCATTGATGTTAATATGGCATTGTTGATGGTTAAACCTTGGAAGCCATAGTCTAATCGAGCGTTGCTTGTTGATGAAACCTACCCTAGAAGCAAACCCTAACCCTAGATGTTGTGCAAACCCTAGATCCTAAATACATGAGCAAAGTTGCAAACACTTTGCCCTATTTTTTATGAAACCCTAAAAGAAAAAGGAAAAACCCTTTGCCCTAATTTTTATGGAACCCTAACCCTAGACTATGAAACCTAACCCTAATCCTTTAAAGACATAAACCCTAACCCTAGTTCCTAAATCCTAAAATCCTAACCCTAAAGCCTATAACAAATCTATCAATTTAATAAAACCTTACATTTTAATATAAAGTTAACATTAAAATTTTAACTTTATATCATAGTGAAGTTAAAAACTTTAATTTTAATATAAAGTTAAAATTAACTTTATATTCAAATTTACATGCCAAATTAAAATTAATTTATATGACCCATTTTTGGACGACTACACTAATTTGCAAGTGGGCTGCATTATAAATTATATTTATAAAAAGACTCGTGCGTTCAATTTCATGTAGGCTCATTGAGATGGTGACTAAAGCTATAAATAAGCCACGTCCCTCTCATTTGAGTATCTTCTGAAGCTCGGATCTTGGATATAACACTATAATGGATCTCAGACCAGAGAACAAGACACAGAGAGGACTAGAGAACTACTGCATAGGAGAAATAGATTGGCAAAGCGAGTGTCACATTACCGTAGTTCACATCTCGTGAACCCTTGAAGGACATGAAAATAAGTGGGAATTTGTGGTGGATATCGTGACCCATTTTTTATGGTGTGGAATGTGCGGCCCTATAGAAGTTTCGATTTTAGAGTTCTTAATAACCATTTGCGGAGTTACAAAATTAATATTGCAGTCTAGGACCAGGCATTTTGACATATTATTTTGTGATTGGGATTGCTCAAACAACCCTTGGATTAGTGCACATACCTTTCGATCAATGTATCGGATAGCACCACACAACATAGAATTCAGACCTGTGACAAATTCTTTGACTCGGATTTGTGAACAAAATTCAGACTTGTATTGCTCTTGTGCCTTAGTTTTATGGGAGAATAGCAGACCTGGTTTGATCAACTTGTTTTATAACTAAGATCTACAAGATTGTGGATAAAGAGACAAACTTCAAACCTCGGATCTATGGTGGATAGACCTTAGGCTCATCAGTTGAAGACTCAGATCACTAGTTGAAGGCTTGTCATTTGGAAGCTGCTCGGACTTGCTTGAAGGCCTGGACAGAGTCATTTCAGACTCAAATTGACAACAACCAGTTCTAGCTCGGACTAGTATACCTTAAGACTGTCTCCTGTGGCAAGAGGACTTGGTACAAACCCCGAATTAGTGTATGAAGGCTCAGATTTAGGAGCTCAGGAAGCGTAGACTTAGTATGTCCTGTGCAGGCATAGGTTGGTGATAAGTCTAGGAATAGTCACTTGAAGTAAAGCTTGGATTGCTAACCTATGTGTGGATAAACTGCCTGGGGAAAACCAAAGTTATAGTTCAGTGAGTGCAGTTTGTGGACAATCCTCTTTCAGTCGTATATTCCACGTTGGACCTGAAGCTTGTGTGCATCTGTGTGAGGAGAAGTCTAATAAAAGTGTGAAGTTTTGGTTTGGCTTAAAGAGTTAAGGACTTGTGAAGAGAAAGGAGGCTTTGAGCATTGGGATGTTCTACTTATTGTTGCAGTGATTGCAATCTTGTATTAAAGCATAATTGAAGGACTCTTCAAGTTTTGACAGACTGTTGAAGAACACTCTAAGAGTAGAGTGCAAGCATTCCTTGGAGAAGCCTTCATTGTCTTGGATAGTTCCTGGGGAAACTTATTGGAGACATCATGAGGTGATTTGGAGACTTTGCTTAAGTACAATGAAGTGCAGTGGCGATACCTTCTAATTGACAAAGTTGTCATTGATGATGTTGCGTGGAGACTAAGTGTAGCTGAAGATTAACAGGCTATGTGAAGAAAACTTTGGGAGTCGTGAAGAACAACCAAACATATCTTGACAAAGTAAAGCTAAAGGATTGGTGTCCTTGGAGTTGGTGCTCCTAAACTCAAGGTTGGTGCCTTGGATATGATAGGGTTGGAGCCCTAGAGGATAGGAGTCCTCAAAAAACTAGGTCGGAGCCTGTATTAGAGAAGGGTTGGTGCCCTAAAGGTTGTAGCCTCTAAACGCAAGGTTTGTGCCTTGAGAAGATAGGGTCGGTGCCCTAGAGGTCGGAGCCTCACAAAAGACCAAGTTAGTGCTTAGCAACAGGTTGGAGCATGGGAGATTGAAGATCGATGTCTTCATCAAGGGTTGGAGCCCTATATACGTTGTACGTGATTCATTGTAAATATTATATTAATAAAAACATTTATTCCTATTGTTCATTTTGTGTTCTAAATATAAGTGATCTAACTTGTAAAAGTAACAATTGAAAAGAAATACTGATTCACCCCCCTCTCAGTATTTCCAACATAAAATGCCCTACCATTAAACGGGGGTATTCATTGCTATATCTTTGCACTATGTTCTTACCCCTTGAGCCCCAAGCAGTTAATCAATGAAAATCATAAAGAGACAAAAGGCATATAAAGAAGAGTGGAAAAATCAAGGTCGGGGCACCTCATGTACCACCATTGCTCCCTCCTATACATTATAAACCCAAGTGTGGGCTTCCCTTTTATTAGCTACCCTTGTACCCCAACATGTGGCGCAGGGCTGCCCCTTCTCATCCCTTACTTCACCTATCTGTCACATGCCACCACCTTTTGAAGGATGTACCTTGAATATATTATCCCCTTTAGAAGTAGAAACCACCTCCTAGGATACTTGGTTAACCCCATTTGGAGTTTAGGAGATATTGGCACATCTCGAAGCCCATTATGGAAGGGCAAGCCATTATGGAGTCCCCACTTGTGGTCCAGGATTGGTAAGCTTATTTAGTCTATTTCTCTAATGACTTGTTGTACTAGAAGGCTAGGGGATGCATTGGATCTTATGCAAGATTGCAAATGGTCTTCATCTTGGGTTTGGTCTCTGTATATGGGGTCCTAATCCTCTAGAGGGCTACATTGACACATCTAGGGTGTGTGTCGAGAGCCATGGTCCTCCACAATAGTAGACGACATTCCATGGATCCTCGAGGATGGTCAAAGATGCTCGAGATACTCTTATTGGATGAGGAAGATGCACCTGGTTCACCTTTGCCCAACCGACCCCTCAAATGTACCATGCACTTGACAGCTGACCCAGGACTTGTAGGATGATGTGGCATCCCCTGCACCATTGTCAGAGCCCTTGCAAACGATCTACATGCATCTTCGACTCATTTGGAGACCCATGTGGTTACTATTGTGCCCTCACACCCATTGGGAGCACCATAGGTTTATTGTTTGGAGAACAGGGGGCCAACCCCTTGTCCATTACTTTTGAGGGTCCTACTCTTTATTATGGCACCCATGGACCTCTTCAGGGCTCTTTGAGGGCCCTACGACATGTATTATTCATCATCTAACCTCTTAAGAGGCTTATTTTTTCATTTGTGAGCTAGTTTGGTGGGCTTGTCACCGAAAGTTAGATTATTAGCACATTATTTTATATTTGGGGCTTATGTAGGCTAAGGAGACTAATTCAAACTCCTCATTAGTGTATAAATACAAGTGAGATGAGTTCATTTTCTCTTCATCACTTTGGATTGGATCTCTTCTCTCTCTTGAGAATTTCACACTTTTTCTTGGAGGATGAATTGGAGCTTTATGGATGCATTTTGATGTGTGGATTTGGTTTATCTTATCTTGGAGCATCTCTATAGCCAAATTGTGGATGGTTGGATATGTTCTGTTACGTGTAAGTACATGCTTTTAATGCTAGTCTTGTTTTACTTGTCATATACATCGGACTAGAATTTTCGCTATTTTCAAGGCTAATTATTGCATGCATTTATTGCTTAAATTGTGGAATTTTGTCTCTATATAACATCTCTCAATGTATGGACCATGTAATAATTTGAATGAAATCTCCTAGGGGTAATTCTATGAATGAATTCATCTTGATAAGCCATCACCTTTTGCACATTGAAGTATAAAAGCTGTAGGATTGCTTCTCTTTGACCTAAAAGGCTAGTGAAGTAGTCTTGAGGCCTCCTTGACTAAGAACCAAAAGTCCTCATTCATATTTATCATTGACTCCATTCTCCCAAGACTAAGGCACTCATCTACCAAGAGGTGGTAACCAAAAATAAACTCTTTTTCACCTTTTCCTAGGTCTAGCCAAGTTGGGTCACCTAGGGCATCATTTTCTTGACAAAATAGCCCTCCAAAAATTTCGATCTCCTAGCCTCTCTTGCGCTGGTGTCTCCCCAAGGCCTCCAATTTTGAAGCCATTCCGACGGTGGAGTTGTGAGAAAAGCCAAGCCCTAGCTTCGAGATCAAACTTTGCCCTAGTATCCCTAAGGATAGTGCCTCATAGGATCAATTCAACACTTTCAAGTGAATATTCTTTCTTTGATCCTTTCCCCTTCCTTGTCTGGGTTAAGAACATCATTTGTTGCTAAACTCTTACCTCCTAACCTAGGCTGGGTCCACTTGGTCCCGTGTGGTCCCGTTCCTTTGAAAAGACGATTCTTTAATAATCATTCGGGATACCAATTTCAATAAGGATTTTAGGGATTGGGAAACTCTTTCACAAGTCATATTCCCTAAACCCAACCCTCAAATCCTCCCATCCTTCCCCTAGAAGACATTGTACCTTGCTTAGAAAGCAAGCAAGCTCCATCCTTCAACCTCTTCGAGAAAGGTATCTTTTGGGTCACTCCACATTCACTCATTGGTTTATCCTTCATTGGTGACTCCATAATATACCGGGTCTCCTCCCATCGGTGAAAGTCCATAAGTAGTTGGGATCCTTAGCTGAGGTGGTAATGGGCTATGTCTCTATTTGTTGCTCTTGGTCTAGCATTTTCCTTTTGGGGATCCCTTGCTAGTTGGAGCAGTAACATTTTGGCACCGTTGCCGGGGATGCGAAACGTGTATTTTATTTCCTATACAACATATTGACATATCATTATTGGCGACTCCATTGGAAGTACGAAGCCCTAGTTTTTCGTTGAGCTTTGAGGTCGATGCTTGTAGTGTGAAGCAAGGATTTTTATAGGCATCTTTAATTTCACCTTGGCAACTCATACTTATTTTTCATGTATACCTCAAATAGGTTGTCTTTATTTGATAAATTTCCCGTTTTGGACATTGCTAGCATCCCTGGGCATCCTAATCATGTCGCGGGAAGGATGGTACGTGGGGTGCCTTTGTTTGATGGTGATCCACTTTCTGCAATTGACCACATAGAAATATTTAATGCACATGCTTCAAGAGAGAAGGTTGTTCACCAAGTTGTCCTTATGTTATTGTTCATGGTATCTCTTGGTGGTCATAACTCATGGCTGCATAATCATGAACCTAGGAATATCTCATCTATTAAAGAGTTCGTGGATGACTTTCTTAGACATTTTCAAGTACACCTTGCATTAAGCATCTAAGAGGAAGCCTTCATCGAGCATCATCAAGACATTAAGAATCTAGGTAAAGAGCAAGAGGACGAGTCCTCCTTGGGTCCACATGATGAAAATGATGATTTTGAGGTTACATGTGCTGGGAAGGATGAGTTTATGGAAATTGAAATTGAGACCAACCTTACCTTTCTCAAGGATATTACTCCCGATGAATCCTATTTTGAAAACACTGAGAGAGATGATCCCATTAGCCCCTTGGAAGATGACATTGAAGATTATTTCCATGTTGAAAAGGAGAAATGGGAAATTGCTGGTCCTCAATTTCATTGTGCTTCCATTTATGACATCGACAAGGAGGGTGAGGATGAGATTGCTCTTCCCTTCCCCTCGGGTACTATTTATGATGACATATCCATTGATACCCTTGGGAAGGAGAATCTTCATTTGCCTTTGCATAAAGAGGGGCAGTTGGAAGCGATCAATTTTCCGTTTAGGAGAGACCCAATATTTGATACTAAGGAAATTAATAAGGCTCACACTTCTCCTGAGTATGATTCTATGTTCAAATCACTTGAGCCTTTAGATTATGATTTTGGGAAAGCAAAACCCATTGAATACAATACTACTTTCTCCCTTTTTCTTATTGGTCATCATCTTGGGTCTTCATCAAGTGATTCCTTACCCCTATTCATATGATCTCAAGTAACTGTGAGCCCTTTCCCCCTCCTTTGTATAGTGTCAAGGAAAATCCCATCATTGATTATACTTTTCCTCCTTGGACGCACCCTCAGGGTTTTGATCACTGCATAGTCTCCCCTCTCCAGTGTAATCATCATGCGCAACCTACTTGTGTTTCTCTATCTCGTCGGCCTCCCTTTCCTGCTAATCATAACCTGATGAAGGTCATAAGCCGTGATGTAAATAATAAGGACAATGGTGGAAGTGATATGCCGGAGGTCGCCATCTATCGAAAGTTTATGAGCTTGGTTGTTAACATCTCTATGTTTTGGTTGCAAGAGAAGATCTCATGGACTAGATTACATCATTTTCTTACATCTTCCCACATAATCATCCATATGTGGGCATCATATTTTCCCACCTCCCACTCATAGCATCCTCCATGTGTTTGCGTTTGCATTCGCTTTGGAACTCGCTGCATGAGTAATAATATAGGCAGACATATTTATATTGACTTGATGATATGTTGGTTGCACTGGCTTTATGACTACACTTAATAATAGTTTTGTCATATGCATGTTAGGGTAGGATGCATTGCATGCTCATTTCTGCATTAGAATTAACATCATACGATGTTTCTCATGGTAGATAGATGCATATTTGCATATTTTATTTTTTGTTGATTTTATGGCCTAACATATAGCATGTGTGATCATGAGACGTCGCGAAAGCATGCTGCCCCATGTTTTTCATCTATCATATGTGCAGGTGCCAAGTCTACAGTAACCAAGAGATTGCTGGAGCTATCGTGACCTCCATTTTGAGTAGCTTCACCCACTTCTTCGAGAGATCACATCCCAGTTGGAGCAAGATGTTACCCACCATTTTGTGGGTGATATCCCTAGGATATATTTTTTTTTTTTCTCCAAGATGGTCTTCAGCGAGCAGCCAACAGTCCCTTGCAGCGAACAGTGCCTTGCAGCCACTAGCTAGCTCATTATGCTATTTCTCCGCCACCTGAGCTAGCCGTGTGGTCCCTCGCCCATCTGCCATGATTGCATGTTTGAAGCTAGGTCTCCCGAACCTAAAGGTATGCTTTGTCATTTGGTAATTGAGTATTATAGTTTGCTTATAATGGACACTTCTGGGCATGGATTAATGGGGGGATTCAACAGAAAGAATGGGCTAGGTCTCTACTCATGTTTCTTAGATCCCTTTTGTATATTAACCTCAGATTCTAGTCCCGTGGGATCTCTTTTACTGACCATTTGCCTTTAGGGATGGTATTTCATGGGAAACCCCGATTTTGGTTGCGTTGTTTTGCTCCCTTATCTGCTTATATTCCCCCCTTTCCACTCATTATTACCCCATTCATCATTTCTCCCACCTGGGTCCACATTCCTTCACTAGGTCCACATAGGGTTAGCTCGCCCCTTCCCCTTGCCTTCACTTTGGGTCAAGCTTGGAATGATGCCCCAGAGGTTGATGCAGCTAAAAAGAAAGATAAAAGCATATTTGGCCACATTCAACAGGAAAATGTACCACAAAATGCAAAATATGGTCGAGACAAACACATTTAGCACGTGGGCAAAAGCCAATACATGAGCTCTACCCCATCATCATGGCCATCACCTTGGTTCCTACAGGTTCTATGAACCTCCCTCATCATATAGGAACCCATGATTGTCCCAACCCCTGGTGGGCAATAAAATGCCCTACCATTAAAGGGGGGTATTCATTGCTATATCTTATACACCACGCTCTTACCCCTTAAGCCCTAAGCAGTTAATCAAAGAAAATCATAAAAAGGCAAAAGACATATAAAGAAGGGTGGAAAAATCAAGGCTGCGACACCTCATCTACCACGATTGCTCCCTCCTATACATTATAAACCCAAGTGTGGGCTTCCCTTTTATTAGCTACCCTTGTAACCCAACATATGGCACAGGGCTGCCCCTTCTCATCCCCTGCTTCATTCACCTATCTGTCACATGCGACCACCTTTTGAAGGATCTACCTTAAATATATTAACCCCTTTAAAAGTAGAAACCACCTAATAGGATAACTGGTTAACCCATTTGGAGTTTAGGAAACATTGGCACATCCGGAAGCCCATTATGGAAGGGCAAGCCATTATGAAGTACCCACCTGTGGTCTAAGATTGGTAAGCTCATTTACTCGATTTCTCTAATGACAAGTTGTACTAGAAGGCTAGGGGAAGCATTGGATCTTATGCAGGATGCAAATGGTATTCATCTTGGGTTTGGTCTCCCTATACGGGGTCCTAATTCTCCAGAGGGCTATATCAGTACATGTAGGGCCTGCGTCTAGAGCCATGGGCCTCCACAACAATAGACAACATTCCATGGATCCCCGAGGATGGTTAGAGATGCTCAAGATACTCTTATTGGACGAGGAAGATGCACCTAGTTCACCTTTTCCCAATTGACCCCACAGATGTACCATGCACTTGGCAGTTGACCTTGGACTTGTAAGATGATGTGGCATCCCCTACACCATCGTCAGAGCCCTCGCAGACAATCTACATTCATCTTCAACTCATTTTCAGACCCATGTGGTTATTATTGTGTCCCCACACCCATTAGGAGCACCACATGTTTATTGTTTGGAGAATAGGGGGCCAACCCCTTGTCCATCACTTTTGAGGGTCCTACTCTTCATTATGCACCCATGGACCTCATCAGGCCTATTGGAAGGCCCTACGACATGTATTATTCATCATCTAACCTCTTAAGAGGCTTATTCTTTCATTTGTGAGCTAGTTTGGTGGGCTTGTCGCCAAAAGTTAGATTATTAGCACATTATTTTATTTTTGGGGTTTATGTTGGCCAAGGAGATTAATTTGAACTCCTCATTAGTGTATAAATACAAGTGAGATGAGTCCATTTTCTCATCATCACTTTGGATTGGATCTCTTCTTGCTCTTGAGAATTTCACACTTTTTCTTGGAGGACGAAATGGAGTTTTATGGATGATTTTTGATGTGTGGATTTGGTTTATCTTATCTTGGAGCTTCTCTATTACCAAATTATGGATGGTTGGATATGATCTATTACCTGTAAGTATATGCTTTTGATGCTATTCTTGTTTAATTTTGTCATATACATTGGACTGAGTTTTTCACTATTTTTAGGGATAATTACTGCATGCATTTACTTCTTAAGTTGTGGAATTTTGTCTCTATATATCATCTCTCAATGTATGGAGCATGTAATTTGAATGAAATCTCCTAGGGTTAATTCTATCAACGAATTCATCTTTATAAGCCATCACCGTTTGCACATCGAAGTATAAAAGTTGTAGGATTGCTTCTCTTTGACCTAGAAGGCTAACGAAGTAGTCTTAAGGCCTCCTTGACTAAGAACCAAAGGTCCTCATTCATAATATCATAGACTCCATTCTCCGAAGACTAAGACATTGATCTACCAAGAGGTGGTCACCTAAAATCAACTCTTTTTCACCTTTTCCTAGGTCTAGCCAAGTTGGGTCACCTAGGGCATCATTTTCCCGACAAAATAGCCCTTCAAAAAGTTCGATCTCCTAGCCTCTCCTACGTTGATGTCTCCCCAAGGCCTCCAATTTTGAAACCATCCCGACGGTGGAGTTATGAGAAAAGCCAAGCCCTAACTCTGAGATCAAACTTTGCCCTAGTATCCCCAAGGCTAGGGCCTCATAGGATCAATTGAATACCTTCAAGTGAATATTATTTCACCCCTGTGAGCATCACCCGATGCAATTAGTGCTAAGTGAACTATTCAAAAATCATGAGAAATTAGTCAGTGACGACTACCTCTCGTGGAAATGGTCATACGTTTGAATGACTTACTTAACGCAGTTGAATCCCAAAATGATATCTAATATTATTTCTTTGATCCTTTCCCCCTCCTTGTCTGGTTTAAGAACATCATTGGTTGCTAAATGCTTACCTCCTAACCTACGCTGGGTCCACTTGGTCACGTTCCTTTAAAAAGACAATTGTTCAAGAACCATTCGAGATACCAATTTCAATAAGGATTTTAAGAATTGGGAAACTCTTTCACAAGTCATATTCTTGAAACCCATCCCTCAAATCCTCCCATCCTTCAACCTCTTCTGGAAAGGGATCTTTTGGGTCACTCCACATTTAGTCGTTGATTTATCTTTCATTGGTGAGTCCATAATATATTGGGTCTTCTCCCATCAATGAAAGTCCGTAAGTAGTAGGGAGCCTTAACTGAGGTGACAGTGGGCTAAGTCTCCATTTGTTGCCCTTGGTCTAGCATTTGCCTTTTAGGTCCCCTGCTAGTTTGAGCGGTAACAAGTCGCTTCGCCCCCCTCCATAATAGGTCAAGCATATCATTGGTTGGTAAACCCTGCCCCCTTGACCTACCCCGTCGGGTCAACTTGGCCACGTGTGGTCCCATACAATATTAAGGGTAATTCTTCAAAGATCACTGTAAATCCATGCTGTGACAAGAATTTCAAGGCCTAGGAACCTCTATTATAAGATACATACCCTAAACCTAAACCTTGAAATTCCCCTTAAGCCCTTCCTTGAGAAACCTTGCCTCCAAGGCAAGCAAGCTACATATTTGAGCCTCTCTTG